>PVHX01030111.1:0-16184 GCA_004024805.1 Geosciurus inauris | reverse complement strand
TTTAAGATTGTTATGTCTTGTTGATGTATGAGTCCCTTAAGTAGTATGAAATGACATTCTTTGTTCATTTTGACTAACTTTGGTTTGAAGTCCACTTTATGTGATATGAGGATGAAAACCCCTGCTTGTTCATGTGGTCCATGTGAGTGATACATTTTTTTCCCATCCTTTCACCTTTAGTCTGTGGATGTTTTTTCCTATAAGATAAATCTCTTGGAGCCAGCATATTGTTGAGTTTTTTTTTTAATCCAATCTGCCAGTCTGTCTTTTAATTGATAAGTTTAGGCCATTCATATTCAGAGTTATTATTGAGATATGGTTTGTATTCCCTGACATTTTGGTTTTAGTTTTTAACTTGACTGTTTCTCCTTTTGATTGGCCTTTCCTTTAATATAGTTTCTCCCTTTGCAGATTTTCATTGTTGTTTTTCATTTCCTCCTCATGGAATATTTTGCCAAGAATGTTCTATAGTGCAGGCTTTCTTGCTGTAAATTCTTTTAACTTTTGTTTGTCTTGGAAGGTTTTTATTTCATCACCAAATCTAAAACTTAATTTTTCTGGATATAAGATTCTTGGTTGATGTCCATTGTCTTCCAGAGCTTGGTATATGTTGTTCCAAGCTCTTCTACCTTTAAGGGTCTGGGCTGAGAAGTCTGCAGAGATCCTAATTGTTTTCCCCCTACATGTAATCTAATTCCTTTCTCTTGTGGCTTTTAAGATTCTCTCCTCATTCTGTATACTAGGCATTCTCATTATAATGTGCCTTGATGTAGATCTGTTGTGATTTTGTACATGTGGTCTCCTGTAAGCCTCTTGTATTTGATTATCCAATTCATTTTTCATGTTTGGAAAATTTTCTGATATTATTTCATTGAATACATTGTTCATCCCTTTGGTTTGAAATTCTATGCCTTCCTCTATCTCAATAATTCTTAAATTTGGTCTTTTCATGTTATCTCTTAATTCCTGGATGTTCTGCTCATGGTTTCTTACCATCTTCTCTGTGTGGTCAACTCTATTTTCAAGATTAAATATTTTGTCTTCATTGTCTGAGGTTCTGTCTTCCAAGGGATCTAATCTGTTGGTGATGCTTTCTATTAAGTTTTTAATTTGGTTTATTGTTTCTTTCATTTTGAAGATTTGTTTGATTCTGTTTCAGAATCTCTATCTCCTTGTTGAAGTAATCTTTTTCTTCCTGTATTTGCCTATGTAGCCCTTTATCAAAATGATCTTTTGCTGCCTGTATTTACTCTTATATCATTCTTTAATTTACAGAACATTTTAATTACATACATGTTGAACTTCTTTTCTGACATTTCTTTTGCTGTGCTGACTATGGATTCTAATAATGTCATATCTTGGTTTGTTTGGGGCACTTTCTTCCCTTATTTTTTCATGTTGTTTTTGGGTCTTCCCTTCTAGCACTGTAGATTCAAGTTGTTAGTGTTTATCCTATAGGCTTATAGATTCCCTACAGGGTTCCAATGCCTCTCCTTTAAGGGGAGACCAATATTAACAGATCCCAATACAAAAAATATATAGCTTAAATCAAGTAGCTTCTAATAGGACATTTATGGCTTTGTCACAATATACAGAAATTATGAGTTCAATTAGTACCTACAATATATACAATATATACAATGCAAAAGGGTTTACAGTTTCTGCTGGTGGACTAGACAGAACTGGACATGGAGTGTAGGATGAAATATTAAGAAAGTAGGAAGTAAGGATATAGAGTAATTAGATCTTAGAAAGCATGAAAGAGGAATCCAAAAGAAGTTGGCTATTAGTAGAAAAGATAGAGATTTGGGGAAGACAAGTAAGTAGGAAAAAAATTAGAGTACAGCAAACAAGGAAATAAAAATTAAGAAAAATAAGCCAGGCATGGTGGTGCATGCCTGTAATCCCAGCACTTTTGGAGGCTGAGACAGGAGAATCGTGAGTTCAAAGCCAGCCTCAGCAATGGCAAGGTGCTAAGTAACTCAGTGAGACCCTGTCTCTAAATAAAACACAAAATAGGGCTTGGGATATGGCTCAGTGGTCAAGCACCCCTGAGTTCAATCCCCAGTACCAAAAAAGAAAAAAATGTAAAGATAGATGATACAAGAGTATATAATACAACTGTAATCTACTAATCAGATATCAGTCTTCAATAGCCTAATGCATGAAAAATACTTGGTTTCACAAATGTTGGGGATGTAAGGGTGGGAAAAGAGTGAGCAAGAGAAAAGAGAAAAAAAAAGATAATAGAAAAAAATCTCAAGGTAAACAAAAAGGATTGCTTCCCTTCTTGTCCTGTAGATGGGGTTGTCTGTTGTTTACTAGTATCTAGCCTGTCAAGATGGAACAGGTTATTAGTGGTTATAAGTGTCTGTGTATTGGTCTTAGAGGTGGAGCTTCTGAAAGTGGGGTTTAGCACTTGCCAATCCCCTTGGGAAGACTCCACTCCAAGGATCTTCTTGATTGGGGCACCTGGACTTATCTCCTTGTATCACCTGTAGACCTCACAGTTCCTGGCCTCTCATTTAGTCTCTAAACTGTATCTCTCTCATCCCTTCCCTTTCTACTTTCCAGTCGGAACTTCTCTCTCTAGAGTTTGGGGAGGTGGTGGAGAGCTGTTTTGTGCTGGCAGGTCAGGACCAGGATTTGCGAGCTAGGGACTCACCACATAGCTACAAACATTGTGCCAGTTAGTGGCTGCAGGGGAGAGAGCAGAATTGGGAAACTATGAGTACCTTGATAATGCTTCTGGGCCCCAGCCTGGGTTCCCAACTAAAGACTCCAATTGCTGCATTGATTGAAGATACTCCAAGATAGCCATGACGGTGTCTCACAATGGAGGTGTCTGCTTTCAGAGATAGGGTGTCGAGCTGGGCCAGGCAGTGGCATTGGGTGACGTATTCAGTAATGCAAGTAGGAGGCTATCTCCATATCCTCTTCAGTGTCCCCAGGTGCAGGCAAACAGGGGAGCTCCATGCTGGTAGATGGCGGTCCACATGGGAGCAGCAGCCAGGGGTCCTGCTCAGGAGCGGAGGTCCTGCATGGGAGCCTCCACTAGGGGTCCTGCGTAGGTGGGTGACCAGTGGTCCTGTGTGGTGTGTGGGCACTGGAGCCAGAGGTCCTGCACGGGAGTGGGTCCTGCGCAGGTGAGCAGCCAGGGTCTTTCACAAATGCTGGGGCCTGGAGACCCGTGTGGGCATGTGGCTGGTATTCCTGCATGGGAGCAGCTGTCAGGAGTCCTCTAATAACTTGCAGAGTAACAGTATCCCTACTGCTTTAATCCTTGGTTGTGGAGAGACTAGGAACATAGTGTCTGTCTATGCTGCCATCTTGGATCCTTCCTTTTTATTTGTATTTCTACTTTTACCATTATCTTTCCCCCTTATTCCAGTCATTTCTGTTGCTGCAACTTCTTATGAAAGTGCACATATGTATATTTTTTATTATCTCTTAAATCGATAATCTCATTAAATACTATATTGTTAACTTAACCTGGTAATAGATATATAGCATTTTTCCAACTGTGCTCTGAGCTCATTTAGGGCAGGCATTATAGTTATCCCTTTCAGCCTTCAGAACACCTTACCATGAACAAAGCAGTTGTTATTTGGTAATTTGAGTTGAGATGTCACTTATGTCTACCAATAGTGCTCATAAGAGTAAGCATTAATAATCCCATTGATCACTCTCAGGGAAAAGGGAGATAAATATTACTGCATTAACACAAATAGGACAGAGTAGGATAGGTTTCATTGAGAATGTTCTTTTAAGTGCATTTTCAAATTGACAACCTGGCTATAAAGAAGGTATTCTTTTATCTTTGGATGAAATGACTTATTTGAAAAAATTCTCTTCTCTATTTGTCAAGCATCTGTACCAAAGACTTTGCCACAGTTTAAATGTGATTCAGGTGGTGAAGCATCTGGAAATTATGATGGCATTTACAGAACTTCATGAAATATTGACATATAAAGCTTAAAATTATGTAATTTTGTGCTAAATCAGATGGCATCTCATGCTAGATTCTCCTATGGATGAAGAGTGGCAGGAGCCAAATGTACTAGAAGAAAAAAATAGTTTAATGAAATCTGATTTTTTAAACTAATGAATTGGAGAAAGTGAATTATTCTATTTTGGTCATAAAACCTCTAAATCTATCTATCATTAAGTGTTGTTTTAAATAGCCTAAAAAGTATCCCCAAACTTGTATTGACTTCTTAGTTAAGAGCAACTCTAATATATTTTATGTACTGAAAGATGGAAGTCCTAGTCTGGATAAAATTATTCCTTCCTTTTAAGACCAAACAAAATAAAATAAAATAAAATAAAATTGGTTACAGCCCTGTTACTGCAGTTAGAGAATTAGAAGAATTTGGGTTAGTTTGACTCTTTTGTTTTGCACATTTCTAACCCTTCTTGGTATTTTGAAAAAATAAAGATTTAAGAACATCTGTTGCTACTCATGTCATTTTTCATCTACATCAGGGCCCATAATCACATAAGAGGGCTTCTTTCTATCTTTTTAAAATTGTAGTCCTTAACCATAATTCTATGGGTTTTGCATTTCCAGTTTCATTAAAATTTTCAGAATAAAACAATGTTGTTTCCTTCACCTTCTCCTGTGTCCATTAATAAACCCCATCCACCTCTATCCCAAGCAGGGGACTGCCTCCCCTCACCACTGCTCCAAAGCCTCTCCAGAGATGCTGCTGCATCATCATCTTTGGTTTCCATCTCCATACATACTGCCTCCCTGTACCCCATCTTTCATTCCCTCAGCCCAATCTCAAACATTTTCCTGTCCTTTTGCTTTTAAACATGGTAACTTTGGAATAAAATAGTTAATTAAAAAAAACAATAACAAACTTTTGCCTTGTCACCCACAAACCTCTTTTGAGTATCTGCCAATGCTAAGCATTATTCTACATTTTCAGAATTTGATATGGGAACAAGATGGGAGATTTTCCCATCTAATGACTTCATTAGTCATTCCTGGACTAATGAAGCATATATTCTATTGTGGGCATTGCAGTGGATAAATATTAGTTTTAGAAAATCAGGCAAATTTTAAGCATTATGAAAGTTTAGCAGATTTGGCAAAGAAGAAAACCAGATAAGTTCAAATTTCACAAACTACAAATAATATTTTGCCCTAAATATATTTCATGAAAATTTAAATTAAAATGAAATGGATCATGACCAGGGTGGTTTTTAAAACAGTTCTGTTGCTAGTTGTTCTCCAAAGGCACACATGTCCAACTAGTATTCATCTGCCCTATTCAGACTCTTCCTTTGTGTTCAGCTTTTCTCCTGTGCTCAATGTAAGTTGATGTAGATTTTTATTCTCAAGTTTCATCCTTAAACGTTTTCTTACAACAGTGCCAGCTCACATAATTCTCCTCTTTTATAAGTCACTTACTACCCACATCATATAGTTAACATAAAAATGTGTGGCCTATGATCATGTCTACGTTCTAGAAGTTGGTACTGGTATATTCGTAGATTTTTCTCGTCATTTCCTCTATTTCCCAATGTGTAAGTGCAGAAATCCAGAATAAAGGCTTTGGAGTCAAACAGTCCAGAGTTCAAATCTTGATTTTGCTAATTACTGGCTATGGGGATTCACACAGCTCACTGGCTATGCCTCAGTTTCCTCATGTGTAAAAAGGGAAATATAACTGTATCCACCTCATAGATTTCTTAACAACAGTACATATAATTGCCTATACAGAATACCTGCAGAAGCAAATTGGCTCTCCTCCTTTTCCTCCCATAAATATTATTGTCACTTGCGTACAATTTCCAGAATGATGAACAATTGGGAAGATTATTAATAAATAGAAAACTTTTGTATTAAGTGATCATTGAAATGAACAATGCTCAACAAAAGACATGAATGAGCAATGTCTTCTATCATTCTGCTAATATTTTATATGTATCTGACCCTCTTTTTGGTCACAGTGAATGGTCAGGAACCATTTGTCTTGTATTATTTTATAATAAAAAAATTTATAGATTTAACTGAGGAATGAAAAAAAGGAACATATTTTGAAGCATCATACCCCCAAACAAATAAACTCTAGTCATGAATAGGACTTAATTCACACATGAAACTCTCTTTCCTTTTAGGAAGCAGATTTACAGAGGGCAGAACTGTTTCTTCTGTAAGAGGCCATTCTCTTACATGTATAATCTTTGGGTCACTAGTAAAAGTATTTAGTGACAATCATGGTGATGGCACCCTTATGATCTGTCCAAGAAAAACTGGATTAAACAGCACGTTTCCAAACCTACTGGTTAGCAGGAATTTACTCATTTTATATTATACTTTTTTAACTGTTTTTGGTATTATATTATTTGTTGTATTTGTCTCTGTAGCCAAGTTTGTGAACTGAATCTACCATATACCTTCTAAATGCTATAAGAAATAGTATTAATTTGGGGTAGAATAGTGTATGCGTGGTCTTGCCAGAAGAATATGGGGAAAACCTTTTATAAAATGTCCCATCTGCCTGAGAGATTAGTGAGTCTGTAAAATTCATTATTGCTATAAATCTATAGTATACTTACATTATAAGTTTAGCGTGTGCTTTTTGGATACGAGAATCATAAAAGAAGTACCTCTGAAATGACCCCTAAACTATAGAGTAGCTGGAGTTGGAATCTCTGATACAATGAAAGCCAACAATTATTCCAGACATGATTCTGTATCCTTGGAAAAAAGTAAATCCTTGGGATAAGTAAGAGCAAGTTAGGATTAAAGTGATTGTGAAAGCAAGGATAGAAAGAACACAATGAGCTCCGCCCCACCCAAAACTGGGTTTAAAAGTTTCCTGCACTGCCTGGGGTTATGTGAACACTCTAAATTGCATCCAGAAGCAAAATATCTTCTGGAAAGGCCTGGGAACCAAACACCATTAAAAATAAGTCAATAAGGAATTTGAACTTAAATGGCCCTTAAATAAATGTGATTTTGCATAATAAAGTACAGTAAAATTTAAACATTCCCACACTCACCTTAGGGACTTAATTACTCCAGGTGACTAAATCTAATCTTTTAACTTCTACAACCCGTTCTTTCTAATGCCTTCTATATTCAAGATACAGAAGACAAAGATGTGGAAGGCAATATATAGTAATTCCATGTACCTTATTTCCATTCCTTTTCATTTTAAGCCCTATATCATAAACAGATTTAGGGACAAAATATTTGTCAGTAATATACAATTATAATATTTGAACTCATTCCATTTTTTTAGGCAATTGCTCTAATTATCTTTAGAATGATAGGAATTTTATGTGGGGTGGTATGAAGAGAAAGAAAAGATCATACCTTCCCTCAATATTTCTCCTAAATGCACAGATGTATCACTTGCTTTTCCCTTTCAAGGTAAAATTCTCTCAGAATAATTTGAGAAATACAAAGGTTTTGGGAACAATGATATTCCCTCCAAAACAAACAAACCAACTCCTAACAATCCTGATTTCCTGATTTTAGGGCAGAACATGTGAGATAGGAGGCCAATTAAGGGATATGTTTCCTGAAAATTTACCTACTCTAAGAACCCACCACATTATTTCAGACAACTAATTCTTAGACAGGGAAGCACATTTGATCTACCTAATTGATTTAAGGACTTCTCAAATGAGGGGTATACAAAGTATAGCAGAAGCACTAGATAAGGAAAACGTAACAGGTGCAAATGAGGCAAATAAGAAAAGTTCTGATTTCATACTTTCCGTATGTGAAAAAGGAGGAAACTGACTCATAGAAAATTTGTAAATTTTCTAATGAGCTGCAAACTGAGGGCACAGCTGATATTTGGACCTGACTTAAATGACACCAGACAGGTTTTTAATATAGTTGCTGAAGCAGATCCCAAATCTCCAGAATATCAGCTACTAGAAAAAAGACCATAAGAGTTCATTTACACCTTGCTGTAAATTTTCTCATCTCAAATTGCCACAGAATGGGAAAACTCCATTTCTCCTGCCTTCCCAGCATGACACAGGTGCAGGCAGCAGATGCCGCTGTCCTCAGTGAGTGCTGGCTGGTCTTTTCACAAGCTCCAGCAGCCTGCAGTGACCTGCCCTTGAAGTGGTGGTTTAACAACCTTTGCCCAAGCACTCTCTGGCTCTTTGTACATCTTTAATAGTTTCCTTGACGGACTATGAAGAACTGCCAGATGACAGTTCTATTTCATTTTTGTCACTGCCGGGTGCTCCTTTTTTCTCTTTGGCTTTTTCTCAAGGGCATGATTCTATAAGTCAATGTGGCAATGTTCACGATGGGTATTGCTCTTTCAACCACTGTATATTGATGCAGTGCGAGCGAGTCACGGACATGTCAAGATTTCAGGCCTTCAAAAAAGTAATCAAGGAGTATTTTATAAACTCTAATGTCCTTTCCATTGGAAGCAAATTGAAACGGGGGATTGGGATCTGATATTAAGGGTTTACTTTAAAACACTGCTGCCAGAGGCATAAAAAACCCCTTTGATTAATATACCATAGGATTTTGTTCTCTTGGAAAAAAGCACCAGAGATGTGCTTTTGTTCCCCAAGTTTTAAATAAAACATTTGTCATTCTTGCACACTGTTTATTACTAATTGCACAATTATTTTATTATATGGCACCAGAAAAATATGATTTGTTTCCTCCTGCATATTCTATGTTTAAAGTAAATAATCGCTTCAGTCAAATTATTTATTAAATTACATGATTCTTTTCTAAATATAATTGAGACGTCAAGACTTTTTATATTAGTGCCGCATAATGAAATAATTGAGGAATTAGTAATAAATTATTCTTGTAATTTATAATAAATAAAAACCAATTACTAGGGTTTTCTTTGAGAATGTAGGGTTCTTAAAACCATCTCATAAAATTATATTGATGAATGTCATATGTTCTTTAAGCAAAAAAAAAAAAAAAATGGAAAGAAACGGCTTTTCCTTCTCATTGCTGCAGATAGCTATTGCACACTGTGTGGATGTGCAGATTTCTTTATCTATTGTTTATTTTGATTATCTCAATGTGGAGAAGGCAGCTTAATTTCAAATTTGAGTATCCCAATACATTGGAAAACACTCTCATAATGGTCATTAACTTTCATAGGCTGCCAAATCTCAGTTTTATAGTAAACAGGAAGTATCTTTTAGAATCTAAGTACTACTTTTTTGTGGCTTCATGATCAATAAACACTTGGTGTGACACCTGCCATAATCTGTTTTGGGCACCAGGAGGGGCATAAATGAGAAGCAGATGTGGTCTTTGCTTTCAAGGAGTGCACCATCTAGCAAGGGGAGAGTCAATGTTCATGGATTATTAGAGTGCCAGCTAAAATGTAGTCAGTTGTAAAGTAATATGGATTTTCAGAAAAGAGAAAAATCTTAATTGAGAGGGAAATTGTGGGGGAGCATGAATAGGGGGAGGGACACCAAGGGACCATCATTTGAGCTTGAAGGATAAGTATTAATAGTAGTAAGTACAATTTACCAAGCTCTGGTGTGCCAGACACTCTCGGACTTTAAAGTTTATTTTCTTAATTAGAGGTTGTGGTTGTGTAGAACCCAGGGAAGTGGGTATTCTAGGCAAAAGAAATAGTGTGACTAAAATCACGAAGGGGACTGTGTTGTCACTTCTAAACTATTTGTACATGGTAACACATGCTAATGCATATGATGACAGATGCATGCTTAGATCCCTGCAGTGAGTCTAGTTAGTGCACTTGCAACTTGCAATGAATGTCAATAGCAGTATACTCCTTGAACATAATTAGACATTTTTCACTATAAAGTATTCTGACCATGTATATATATATATATATATATATATATATATACACACACACACATATATACATATATATGTGTGCATTTTCAACAAATATTGCTTTCTATGCTGCCAGCATAGAGAAATCCTGTAATTAAGCACCGGATATAAAATAGAACCAGAGAGAGGATAGTTAAGACCCCTTTTAGTCTGGTATCTCATTTTCTGTTTCACATACCTTGTGCTTGAGCCAAAAAAGTTACCCTTTCCAATATGGGTGCAGTCCTGTGCCACAGCCCATTACTCTTGTGTGTCTTTGAGGGTGTAGGAATGGTTCAACCAAGAGAGATTTTCCCGTGGCAACGAGAGTTCTCAAAACCACATTAGTTTTGTGGATGCTGAGTGACATGTATCTGATCTTCTGGGCATGGGTGGGGTAACATCTCGTATCTTTCGTGAGTGTTTGAATTTCTATTACACTTCTGAGGTTGTTTTATTGTCAGGAATGATTTGGGAAGATTGTGCTTTTACAAGTTAACTGAGTATTTATTGATCCCTTCAAGGGCCCTACCCTTCTAGTTTATGTTGGGGGAGAGGACCTTTTGTTTTTACTACTCCTGGAGCCATTTCCTTTCCAGTGTTCCACACCAATTTTCTCACTATTCCTGTTTTACAGGGATCCATCACTACCTCCCGCCTTTCAGTGTTTGGCTCTCCGACTTTCCAGGACTGGGAATCACTTCTGTCTTCATATTGTTACCATGTGGTCCATCATCCACTATTTATGAAAGTCTTTTAGGCCATTCCTTTCCTATGAATTTACAAGAAAAATGAAAAATGAAAATGAACCATTGTTACTAATGTTCATAGCAGCATTACAAAGGGACTGCCAGTTTTTCAAAGTAGCTTAACCATTTTGCATTTGTACCAGCCGTGTATAGGAGTTTGTTGCCAACATTTAGCATTGTGTTTCTAATTTTAACTCTTCTACCTCGATGTGTGTGGGTGTCTTGCTATACCTTTAACTTGCATTTACCTAATGACTGGTGGTATTATCTTTTTATTTGTGTACTTGGAATCCATATGTATTGTTTAGTCAAGTTCTATTTATTTTTGCCATCTTTATTAGATTACTTGTCATGTTAGCTACTTCTAGCTTTTGGTTATTATAAACAAATATGATACAGGTTAAGTGAATGCAATTTTCAGTTCACTGGGGTAATATACATACAAGTATAATTGCTAGGTAATACAGTGAGTCTGTTCATGTGATACTGAAAAATTATCATCCAAAGTGGCCACACTGTTTTATTTTCCTTACCAGTATATACATGAGAGTTCCTACTGAAATTTTTATTTGAATTGTATTAAGTCTATACATCATTTTAAGGAGGATTAACATACTAACACTATTGAATCTTCCAATCTATGAGAGTGATGAATCGTATCAATAAACTTCAAAACTTTCTTTCAAATTTTTTAGTTTTTAATATGTCTAATATATTTCCATCAAATTTATCCACAAATATTTCACATTTTCAAGATATTATAAATAGTTTTAAATTAATTTCCAATGTTTTGTTGCTAGAATATATTAATTTGCATTTTGTATATACATTGATCGTCTACACTGTAATCTTAAAAATCTCATTTAGTAATTCCATCTACTATTTGCTAGGATGTTCTACACAGATGATTATATTGCTTGCAAATAAAGGTTCTAATCTAATTTTTATCCCTTTACTCCTTTCTTGGCAAGCCTTCAATATAATGTTGAATAGAAGTGATGAGAGAGGAAGTCTCTTCCTTTTTCTTGATCGTGTGATGCTAGTCATTTTTCAAACATGCCCTTTAACAAATTGAGGAAGTCCTCTTCTAAATTTGATTTGCTGAGCATTTTTAACCAAAGTAAGTATGGATTTTTGCCATATATTTTCCTGATATCTTTGGAGATGAACATATAATTTTTCTTTTATTCTGTTATTATGGTGAATTATATTGATTGTTTTCAAATGTTCAACCTACCTCTTATTGCTGGGATAAGCTCTATTTGATCATGTTGTAGTATCGTTTAGTATACATTCAGATTCAGTTTAATAAAATGTCATTAAGAATTTTTGTGACTATGTTTATGGGTATTTCAGTTTTTAGTGTTTCTTTTTCCTTTTCTTTCTAATACTTTATTTTTGGTAGAAGATCAGATCTGATATCAGAATGAAATGGATATGTTCTTTTTCAGTTTTTGAAAGAAATTGTGCACATATGCTAACTAAAGTTCTTTGAACATTTGGTAGAACTCACTAACTGTTATCTAGACTTCGAGTATTAGTTTGTTTGAAGATTTTAAACTATGAATTAAATTTAAGACACAGAAGGTTATTCATGTTATCTTTTTATTGAGTGAGCTTCGAAGGTTTATATCAACAAATTTGTTTTATCTATTACTAAATTTACTGGAATAGTTATTCAAAATTTTCTTTTAATATCTGTAGTATCATGTAGATCTGTAGTATCATGTAGTAGGCATGACTCATCTATAATTTCTGATAATGGAAATTAATTTTTCTGTGTTTTTCTAGTTAGTTTTGTCAGAGGTTTATCAATTGTATTGGTCTTTTCAGAGACCGTTTTTATTCATGCCTCTTTTTCTGCTTATGTCATTAATGTCTACTCCTACTATTTCCTTTGTTTTTACAATTTGTTTTTCTTTTTCTGGTCTCCTAAGGTAGAATTCAGACTGATTAGAGATCTTTTCTATTATTAGAAATTAATGCTGCATGTTTCCCTCTAAATCCTAGTTGGCTGCATTCTAAACATTTGATACATTGTTTTCATTTTCATTCTGTTTTAAATAATTGCTAATTTCTAATGTGATTTTTCTTTGACTCTGGGACAAGTAGAAATATTCTACATTATTTCCACATATTAGGGATTTTCCAGATATCTTTCAATTATTGATTCCTACATTTCTACTATAATTACTTTTCTTTTTTTTGGTACCAGGGATTGAACTCAGGGGTACTTGACCACTGAGCCACATCCCCAGCCCTATTTTGTGTTTTATGTAGAGATAGGGTCTCACTGAGTTGCTCAGCACCTCGCCGCCATTGCTGAGGCTGATTTTGAACTCGCAATTCTCCGATCTCAGCCTCCCAAAGTGCTGGGATTAAAGGCATGCGCCACCATGCCCTGCTGTAATTACGTTTTGGTCAGAGAAAATGCATTGTATAATTTTAATCCCTTTGTATTGATATTATTTTATAGTTTAGAACATGAATTATTGTGGTAAATATTTGTCCATATTTTTAAAAAGACATGTGTTTTGCCCTTTTGGAGTGTTATGCCTATGTCAATGAAGATAAGTTGGTAAACAATGTTGTCTTATTACTTACACTCTCAATTATTGAGAAAGGGACTTTCAAATCTTCAATTGCTTGTGAATTTGTCCATTTTTCTTTTCAATTCGTAAGCTTTTGCTTATATTTTGAATTTACATTACTAAGTGCAAATGCAGTTTGTTAGGCTTCACTGGTATACTGACCTCTTTATTGTGCTGTAATCTCTATCTCTATAATAATCTTTACTCTGAAATCTATTTTATTTGATATTAATACAGCTACATTAACTTTAGTTTTACTAGATTTAGCATGATATATCATTTTTTATTCTTTTTAATCTTTCTCTGTTCTATATTCATAGTGTGACTTTTCTATTACAAAATTGTACTTTTCCCAATTACAACATGTAATTGGGTCTTGGTTTTTTATTCAAATGAGAGTGTGCTCTTTAATGTCATATTTATACCACTTACACTTAATGTAATTTTCATTGCATTATGTTTGGGTTTAATTATGCTCTCTTGCTGTTTTCTCTTTGTCTTATCATTTTTATTCCTTTTCCTCTCATTTAAAAAAAAATTTTGGCCTTATTTTGGATTAGTTAATATTTATTATTCCACTTTATCTCTATATTGGTTTAATAGAAAAATCTTTTCTAGTCGTTTATCTCCCTTGTTACAGATTAGAGTTTTAAAATTAAGAATCACTTGTTGAAATTACATAATAAGATAAAGTCCTTAAAATGGTACATACAGCCTATATTTTCTTTTTTTTTTAACCTAATGTCATCTTTTCCTACCCTCTCCATCACTCCCTTTTCCCTAGCCACAGTGGCCCCTCTGTTGCTCCTCAGTTATGCAAGACACATTTCTAACTTAGAGACTATTTACTGTCCGTATGCACTTTCTGGAAGTCTTGTTCTCTAATTGTGTATGTCTACCTTACCTCTTGACATTTGCTCAAATGTCACCATGAAATGATGCCTGTCCCCACTTCACTATTGCAAATTTTTATCTTCCTTTCCAATCCTCACTCATGCTCAATCGCTCTTACCTGATTTATTTTAAAAACATTTAATTATTTTTAGGTATTATGTATATTGTTTATATTTTCCCCTCCAGTAGAATGTAAGCTGCATGATATGAGGACTTTTGACTGTTCAATGATATATCTCCAATTCTTAAAATGGTGCATGGAACATAGTAGGCATTTTACAATTTTTTAAAAAGAATTAGCAACTTAGCAACTGGAAAAATACAAAGCTGATTTACTGATTACAATAAATACTACTATGTAAAAACTATGCTTAAGATGGAATTATATATAAATTTTAAAAATACAGTTATGCTGTTCAAACTGTTTTTTGTAAAATAGAATTAGTCATTTCATGCAGCAAAAGGCTATGAAAAAAAAACAAAACAAAACTATTATGAAATGGCAGAATAGGAGGCTGCCTATTTGGTATGCTTCAAGCAGCTTTGAGCATTTACCTTTTCCTCTTTCTCTGTTAGCTGATAGAGTATACAATTTCACCCTTAGAAAGTTGCACATTTATATGGGATTTCTGTTTGGTCCTTAGGCAGTTAGTAAAATGTGGATAGTCCTGAAATGGGAGGGAATATACTTTAATACTTCAGTATAAATTTACACTTGGAGAGAATTTGTTAATAACATGTGCAAAGTCAGTGTTTTGGGAAATGAGACCTGTGTGCTGAAAAAGAGAGCCTTCCCATGAGGAACTTTGTCAGTTTCATAATTCAATTAGGCAGTGGAGCCATTGTGTGTATACTATTGTATGTGCATCTTGAGAAGGAGATTCAGAGGAACTTGTTGGTAGACAGATTCCTTTTTTGAATAATAAAAACCAGATCCTTTTATATCCTAATATTCCATATATCCAATAATTTTTCTATATATCATCTTTGATAGATGTATTTACTGTAGGTTTTATAAATATAACCATAGGCAGTGGCTATGATTAATCCATTAAATATGGTTAACCATTCTTAGATTGTATTATTTAAAACAAAATGGACTTTGATAGGCAATGGTAGAAAAAAGGTTGTGTACTTGTTTTTCTATTTACAATGCAAAGAAACCTCTGAATCCAGGGATTTCCATCAATATATGAATTTCTTATCTGCACAAAGAGAAAATGAAAATGTTGAGGAGCAACAAGTGAAGACAGGTTTAGTGATTTCAAATTTCAAGAAATCATAGTTCATCTAGGGCTATTGGAATTTGAGTCTCAAGTGAGGAGTGGTAAAGCTTTAGTTTTAGTTCTGTTTACAAAACTATTTGATCCTGATTACAAATGAATGGTCAAGTGATAATATTTTCATCAACTTAGAATATCTCTACAGGAAATATTTGAAAGATGAGAAAAATCTCTAAAGGAAATATTTGAAAGATGAGAAAAGGGATGAATGCCAAGGCATGGAAGTAATATTTTTGAAAAGCTTATACTTCAATTTTTTTTATAGTTCACTCTTGCAGAGAGTGGTAATTTGGCCAACCTATGATTTAGTCGTTGTTTTTAGAACATTTTTAGTCATTATTCAGGTTAATTTTAGGTCAAAGTTCTGTTTAAATATCTAATAATTTTGATTTCATTTTGGCCACAAAGATTCATGGTGACAGTATTTATGTAAATGATAACAACAGTTCACATTTATCAAACACATCCTGTAATGCCCAGACTCGAGACCACCAGAGACCACCAGGAGTCCGATTCCGATGTAATCACAAAAGGGTCTTTAATTCAAACTCGAGTAGGGTCCGCCCACCCACACCAACGCAGCGGGTTAGGAAGCGCGGCCCCGAGTCTAGGGGAGCAGGGACTTTTATGGGTTACAATTGCAAGCAGGGGAGCACATGCCTTGGCGTTACATGATTGGGTAAGGGAAAGCGCGCGCAGGGGAAACAGCAGTAGGATTGGATGGGGATGGGTGAAGTCACTGGGTGGTCAGTGGGCCTTTAGACTGATAGGTCTGGCTACCATGGGCCCAGTTGACCTTTAGGTTATTGATAGGTCTGGCTACAGTGAGCTCATTGCCTGGCCTTCTGATTAG
>PVHX01030110.1:0-16183 GCA_004024805.1 Geosciurus inauris | reverse complement strand
AAGGTAAGTATTCAATATAAAGTATAAGTATTCAATATAAACTATACTCTAGAATATACTGCACTTGAGGGAAATGTGCACTTGGAACTTTATAGTTTCATCTTTCACTGTTGTTATGAATTAAATTATTCATATAATGGAGTGTGATTTTCTTGTGCTTTTATTTACAACAAATATTATACTCTGGGAATAATTATGGGGGCATTAAAGACTGAGATGTAGATCCCAGGGAAAATGTTAGATAAGTTGTGCTGCTCAGTTAGAACTAGTAGGTCATATAACATGCCTAAAAGTATCATTAAGAAAAACACTGCTCAAGTTCAATCTTTGTACAAGATTATTCATTGTTCAACTATCGATCTTTCAATTAGCATTATGTCTCAAATCACTTCCCAATTCATTTTCACTCATGATTTATTATACCTTTAAGCTATTTACCTTAAATGCCACTATATTTTTAGTTACATTTGTCAACACTATTAAAGTTTTCTTCTCTCCAGATTCTGTACTTCCAAAATAGAGTTCTTCTGCTGGGCTAGGTGGTGACAAAAACATAGGGCATTTGCATTACTCAGAATAAATGACAATATAATCATTAGCTTGAAAAATATATTTGGTTAACATTTTATGCTTATTTTTATAAAGAGATTTCACTGAAAAAGACCATAAAACAATCACCTAATTCAATTTCACATTTTAATCTTACTGATCCAATGCATGCTATTTAAGAAACCCTATTGTTTTCCTTAAGATCCAAAGCAAAATAAGAAAGAACAAAAGAGAGAATAAAAAGGACTGATTAATTCTACAGTCAACACAATCTTAAGGTGCATTTATTTAAATTCTTTAAAAGGCTATGGATTATAATCAAAGCAAAGAAGGTATCACTGTTTCAACTTTCCCTAATCACAGATAAATAGGACTCGGGCATTTTGTTTCATATCAACAGAGAAAAACATACTTTAAAAAAGATTATTAGGAATATATTTAAATAACAGAGTAACTTCTTACTGTACAATGGCTTTCTAGGTAACAGAGGAGACAAGTAAACATAGAATAAATTTGGGAATGGGAACTAAAGGAAGAACCTATCAAACAGTAAAATCAGTGAGCTTCAAAATTCAAATTTTACTATTAGTAGCCATTGTAATATCTATGACCTACTAAAACTTAAAAGATTCATGCAAAGTCTGTGCACTTAAATCACATTAGTCGAATCATATCTAGTGCCTCAAAACAATGGGAAGGACATACTGGATGGTGTTTTTATTTTAATTAAATAACTAAGGTCAGTCTTTAGATACACATTTTGATTTTGACATACATCTTTAAATAAATACATCTTTAAATAGATTCATTTTATATAAGGAATGTCTACACATGAGGAATACTCTGTAATCTAAAGAATATATATTATTAAGGAAGAACTCTCCCAGAAGGGCTCTGCCTACTTTTGGACAAGTTGGTAAAACAGCATGGTTGCTGGGTTCCTTTTAGGAACCAATTTTAAGTAATCAAAAAGACAGGAAGGTTATGTACCTCTGAGTCACTCTCAGTAACCAGCTTAAATACCATAAGCAGCTTTGGAGAGATGGGCATCAGTTGGGTCCTTTGCTCTGTGATTTTGCTGGGGGCACAGGCAGTGGTGGTAGAGTCCAAGTGCAGCCCTGGAAACTGTCCTGCTCCAACCTGGCTTTTTTCCTAGCCTGCTCTATTTGTCAAACCTTGACACTTACAGGTTAGGATCTGTGCTTTTGACAGGCCTCTCGTGAAAACACAAAATGTATAACTTACAAATTAGTAGAGGGAAAAATGATAACAAAAAAGAGCAAACTCGAAAATGGGAGAAGGGCAAAGAAAAACCATGGGAAACAAAATGTATGTGTATATTTTTCTCACTCACATATTTATAAAGACAGTGGAAATAAATCCAACCACAACAGTAATCAAAATATGTGTTAAAAGACTCATTTTGTCAATTAGAGAATCACAGATCAGATTTTTTAAACGAATGTCTCAGTCTGGTTGAGATATATCTAAAACCAGTTATATAGGAAGGTTTCAAGTAAAGGGACAGAAAATGCTATATTAGATTATCATGAATGAGGGTCACTGAGCTATACCCCCAGGTCGCAATCCTAATGTTTTTTGGATCAAATAAACTAGCAATAGAAATGGAGATGTGCTGAAATTGGATCTTAGTCAAAAACCTATTTTTTGGCTTTAGAAGGCAAATCAACAAATGCCTTTTTTGGTGGCATTTCTGTCATCTTCCTAATTATGTAAATATAGGTAATATGAGAAAAACACATGTCATTCAGATTTATTAATATATGAATATTCACTTTTATTATCTGATGTATGATTAGGGCCATATACACATACTCAATAGAATAAATAAGAAGAAGGTAGCTATAAATATCTACTATGTCTGGAAACGAAGCCGAGTCTTCAGATAACCCTTAATTGTGTATTTTAATTTTCCTGCTTCCTCAAGATACGTTATTACAGTGTAGCTAATAAAATCTTCAACGATTACCTGATGTGTAATAAAGGCCCTTTAAATACACTCAATGGTTTCTTGTAAGTTTTCAACTTTGAATCAACTTTTTCATTTTCTTCTGCTTTAGGAGTAGATTCAGGTGGGTTAATCTAAAAAGACACACACACACACAAACACACATATATCCCAAGACAGAAAAGATAAAGGCATTTTAGTTTCATACTGATAGTTGGACAGGTCACTAGGCCAAAGAGTAAACATTATTTTGATTCAATCTAAATTATAATCTTTAATACATTTATTATATCTGAGTGACATATTTAACATATAGTAACATGACCATGAACATATCTTTGATTGCCCACTATAAACATGTCACTGTTGAAAATATAACATGGTCCTTTCCTTAAGAGTCTTTAAATTTGTACTAAATGATAACATTATATTTATCTCTCTATCAAGCCCCTAAAAACTTGTAGAAAGAGTGATAACTAAGTGCTCTTTGAAAGTTGAGGAAATAGATCAAGGTAAAGCTTTAAATCAATCCCTTATCTTAGAAAAATAAAAAATATTTAGGTAAAACATTTCCTTCCAAATGTACTTTGATAATTTAAGCATGGACTCAGCCTTTGCCTTTCATACAACAAAGTGGTGCTACTGATCAACTCATGTTGTCTTTCCTTTTCCTTTTTTTTTTTTTAGTTGTAGATGGACACAATATCTTTATTTATTTTTATGTGGTGCTGAAGCGCATGCAAGGCAAGCGCTCTACCACTGAGCCACAATCCCAGCCCCTCTTTCCTTTTTCTTTATACACAATGATGTGGAAGGGCAACAAGTTAAGTGAATTACCCAAATCCCATAGCCAGCCTGTGATAGAACTGGGGCTAAACCACAGCTTTTGATTCCATTTCTTTTATTCATAAAATTACCTTTTTTAGAAGAGCAGCTTGGTCTTCATTAGAAACTGTTTCTAAGGTTTCTTTGCCATCACTTTCTATATCTTCTTTACTTGAAGTTTCATCCTCGCTGGCAATGGGCCCATTCTCACACAACGGTGTCTGGAAGTCATCATCTACCAATGGTGGATAGCTGTACTTGAAAGGATCCTAAGAGAAAAGAAATCAGCCTGCTCAGAGGTAGACAGAGAATTAATTCTCTTACAGTAGATTTAAAATTCATTACTTCAGCCAAAAAACCAGATTCAATTAGGTAGTGAAATTTAAGATACTGGAAGCATTTCAAATCAGAAAGGGAAAGCACAGTAAGCAGCATGGGACAATCACAATCTATGTATCAAAAGAATTAATTTATATCTTTAATTTACTCTTCACATCAAAAAGAATTGCAGATAGATAAAAGTTTTAAATGTATGTGTGTGTGCTTGGGTATTTGTTTAAACCAGAAAAGCACTGGAACAAAACAGAAGAGGATTAAAACAAACAAACAAACAAATAAAAAACCTAAGTGCGGAAGGCCTTTCTACACAGTACAAAACCTAGAAGGCACAAAAATATTGATAATGGGCTGGGGATGTAGCTCAGTGGGAGAGCACTTGCTTGGCATGCATGAGGTCTTGGGTTCAATCCCCACCACCACAAAACGCCCACCACAACAATAACAAGAACAAAAACCAAACCAAACTCCAATTGACCAAGCAACCAATCAACCACCCTTCCAAAAAAAATATTTTTTTTCTTAAAAAGGTCACAACTGGAAAAATGAAATATGTACCATACATATAAGAAAAAATATTTTTGTTAATGTAAAGAAATCAATAGGAAAAGGACCAACCATCTACCTGAACAAGGGGTAAACAGTGGTACAGAGTTTATAGTCAAAGAAAGAAAACTCCTTTGAAATCATAAAAGTGCTCAATATAACTTTAATAAAAGAAGTGCAAATTAATATTACAGTAAAATATTGTTCACGAGAGACTGGCAAAAATTACAGATAAGGGACTAGGAGGTGTTGGCAAGCATGTGGCACAACTCTCACACTTTATTGGTAAATAGGTACAATGTCTTTAGAGGGAACAGCTAGCAAAATTAAAAGCTAAATGTACCCATTGGCCTAATAATTTTACTTCTAGGACTTTACCTTATACAAATATTTGTGTACTCACATACCAAGAGTTACTTATAAGAATATTCACTGTAACAATGTTAATAATGGCAAAAGATTAGAAAGTAACTAATGGTCCTCCAAAGGACTATGTTAAGAAATAATAACTATTACCATTTTGAATAGAGTCCTCAAGAAATAAACCACCAGCAACAAAAAGGGGGAAATACAATATCTTTTTCTACATGTAAAAATAAAAATAACTTTTACTAAATGCTATTGATTTTAAGATACAACAATTTTATAGGCAAATTATTAAAAATGACAAAATCACTACTATGATTTTCAGATACTTACACTTAATTTTAGTACTAAGTGCACAATACTTGTTTTTTCTAGGTCAAAATGTAAAATATAAAGCGTTGGAACAGGAAATCAGCAGACTTCAAGTTTTTTTCTAATCAAAGAAAAAATCCTAGGAGGACATACCAAAACTTTTCATCTTCTACTCCTTGATTCTAATTGAATACACTTTTGCCAGGCAGGCAGTATATACAAAGTAGATTGTAAAAATCAAATAGCTGAAATAAAGTTAATCTGAATACTAAGCTCATAGGTTTTATGGTTTATAAAAAAGTCACTCACTAAGTTTCACTGTTATGTAGTATTAAAACTTTATTATGTACCCACTTACTCATGATCTCTTAAGTAAAAATTGGTTCAAAAAAGTCTGGAGGGCTGGGGTGTAGCTCAGTGGTAGAGTGCTTGGCTAACATGCATGACACCTCAGTTTGCTCCCGAGCACCACAAAAACAAAACAAAAAATAAACTTGATCTTATATACTTAATATCTTTTAAATTAAAAAGACTATTAAGCAACACAAAATTGGAAGAAAACTAAAGACACATCAAAAGGAAATTCAAGAACTTGGGTTCATCTTAGATCCTGGAGTACTATGAAGTCATAAACAAAAGTAAGAAAGTTGCCACCTACTGGTTTGGAATAATCTCTAAGACACATGGTAACGAAAAAAAGCAAGATGTGCCAGAGTGGATAAACAAACTACCTGATTGAAAGAGATGGGAGGGAGGGAGGAAGAATTATATATATTTAGTTGCCTATATATGCAATACACATCCCTGGAAATTAATATAAAATTGCAGCTGCAAAAGGTAACAGGGTGTTTGTGATATGAGTAAGAGGAGACATTTTAAAGTAGAAGAGTAGAAGATTTTAAAGACTTGTTTCTGAATACTTTCCTGAATACTGAATACTCTTCAGGTAAGAACCATGTAAATTAATTACCCATTCAAAAATTTAAAAATTAACAACTTTAAAACTTAATGAAATATGTCTGTACCATCACTTTCTATTTTGGAGTATCTGTTACTCTTCTTTGAATGTCACAATATTGCTTTTCCTTTTTCCTTGAGGAAAGACGACAGTTTAATGTGCTGTTATTCAGTGTTATTTCATCAAAAAGTTTCAAGGGCTATACTTACAGTTCCACCCATGTGGGGAGGCAGGTATTCTACACTGACATAATCCTGGACTTCATTTTTACTTGTAAACTTCAACAAACTCACTGCTTCTGGGCCAAGCCAGCTTTTCACAATTTTGAAAGCAGCTGAAGAAAAACAGTCATTTCATTAAAATTCTTTTCATTCTCATCAACTAATTCATTATCTATGCTAACCCCAGTCTTCAGAAACCAGTTTGGGCTATGATCTGTTAACATTTATCTTTACATGGCATAATACTTAATATTCTCAATTCCTGCATTTACGGTGAGACTGTCCCTTATGGATTTCAAATGTTCCATTAAGATTCAGGAAGATTAAATTACCCTGATGCTCATTAATAAACTTATCGACATCTGAACACATCTCAACTGCTAAAATCTGTAGACAGTAAATCAAACTGCCCTGTGATTTAGGGAACAACTGCACAATAGTATGAAGAGTCATTTACTGTGGTTCTGATAAATCCTTTATCTGAAAAACCCACTCAAAGGAGAAATCAGGAAGAGAAGGAAGTAGCCTTCTTCATTATGGGTGTGACCTGGACCCAGGTTTCCTTCCTAAGTCTAAACTTCTCTGCCTTTTTCCTAAGCTCTGCAGTTTACATAACTGTGAGGGAACTTACGGAATCTACAAGAATAAACTGTTATCACACACAGCTGTTTGGTAATTACAATCTTGTCCTGTCATGCGATTTCTTACTTAATTTTTTAAGCCTCATTTCTAATGTGAGAGTCTAAGCACAGTTTTAAGATACTAAAAGTGGAATACTGCATTAAATATGCATAAGTGTTGATGGAAAAAAAACTGGAAATAAGAACAGCATGACAAACATGGAATAGTATTCAAAAAATTACATTTTTACCTTGGCTATGACTTAAGCTTTCCTTCTGCATAACATTTAAATTATCAATAATTGCAATTTAAAAGTTTGTGAGTTGACAGATTTGAAGCTATGCTACTGCAGTTAAAGTGCTAAATTTGACTTTTTTTTAAATTTTTTTTAGTTGTAGATGGACACAATGTCTTTATTTATTTTTTATTGCTTTGTATGTGGTGCTGAGGATCGAACCCAGGGCCCCACGCATGTGAGGCAAGTGCTCTACCGCTGAGCTACAATCCCAGCCCCTAAATTTGACTTTTGATAATAGTTTTTTTGAGATATAATATAAATAATGTTAGTTGTGGGTTTTCAATAGATGTCCTTTATCAGGCTAAGCAAGTTCAATTCTGTGTAGTAAAGTATTGGCTCTTGCCCTCAGCTTCTGGGAGGTAATCCTCATGTCTTTGTTTGCCTGAGGCCTTGGGTCACATTGGAACAACATGATTTAAGGTGGGCACTGACAATGGCAGAAAGGCAATCATGTGATTTAGGGTGGGGGCTCTGGGTCACACAATATCAGTAGACCTTTGGAGAGATTGGAGAGAGATGAACCATGAGTTGATCAATCATGTCTATGTAATGGAGCTCCAATAAAAACTGAATACTGAGGCTTGGGTGATAAAGTATTCCATGTTGGCAATACGCCATGTTCACTGCCACACATTGATGCTGGCAAGGTAATGTGTTCCTCATTTGTAACTACTCTTGACCAATTTTAATATGAGTCTCTTCTCTGCAATTAACTGTGAGTATAATAGCTTTCAGCATGTTCTAGCAGTCCTTCCAGGGAATTATCAAACCTGTGGGTGATTTTGGTAACTTTTGAGCCTGCAGTTTATGCTATTAGTGAGGGGGGGTCTTCTACAGACTGCTATGATCTAACTTTGTTGTTTCAACTCTGCATTTTCCATTCCCTGTTTCAGTGCTTTTTATCATGAGAAGGTACTAGATTTTGTTGAATGTTTTTTTTTGTGTTTACTGAGATGATCATGCAGTTTTCTTTTCTCTGCATTCTATTAATATGGTGGATTACACTGGTTTTTCTACGTTGAACCAACTTTGCATTCTTGAGATAAATCCCACTTGTTCATAAATTGCTTTTTATGTTCTTCTGGATTCTGTTTGCTTTGTTGAGGACTGGTACAACTATATGTATAAGGATTACAGCCTATAGTTTTCTTTTCTTGTTAGGTTTGATATTAGGGTGATACTTTCCACATAGAATGAGTTTGGAAGTGTTACTTCCATTTCTATTTTTTTGAACTGTTTATAAAGAATTGGTGTTGATTCTTCTTTAAGGAAGCCACCTGGACCTGAGCTTCTCTTTGTGGGAAGTTTTGTGGTTACTAATTAAATTTTGTTATAATTCTATTCTGATTCTTCTTGAGTCAGTTTCAGTTGTTTGCATCTTTGTAAGAATTTAGCAATTTCATTGAGGTTATCTAATTTCATTGAGGTTATCTAATTTCTTGGCATACAGTTGTTCATGGTATCCACTTATAATTTTTTAAAAATATTTTTTATTAATTTTTATTTGTTTTAATTAGTTACACACGACAGTAGAATGCACTTTGATATATCATATATAATGGAACATATTTTTTCATTCTTCTGGTTGTACATGATGTAGAATCCCACTGGTTGTATATTTATATATATATACATAGGGTAATAATGTCTGCATAATTCTTTTTATTTTGATAAAGTTAGTAGTGATGCCTGTTATTTAACTCCAAATTTTAATAATTTAAATATTTTTCTTTATCAGTTTTGTTAAAGATTTATCAACTATGTTGAACTATTCAAAGAACTGAGTTTTAGTTTTGTTGATTTTCTTTATTGCTTTCTATGTGACTGACTTTTGTAAACATCAATGAAAGTACACATTCAGAGAAAACAAAATTTATAATCACTTTAAAGTTGGTAAATTGTTTTTCAATGGATTTTTAAAAAAATGTTGCCAAAAAATATATTATGACTGTCAAAAGGGCCATGTGGCTATAGTGAATTCACCCCATCTTCTTCCTCAACACTTGAAGCCCAAGAGAGATCTTAGCCAAGGCCTGTATTCTGTGATATACTCTATTTTTGGATGACAAATTGGGGTTTTTGGTTATAGTGTCACCTGAATGGCTGAATATTTTGAGGTTGTTTTTAGAAAAGATTAGTAAGTACCCCAGAGTCTGGGCATAGAGTGTCAGCCCCACTTCCTTAAGAACAGCCATTGAGTACTCTAGCGCCAGTCTCTTAAGAGTGCACACCAATACAGTTTGTTATAAAACAGCTGTAGAAGTATGGCTAACTTGGCAAAGTAAGAAAAAAGAGAACCAGATATTTTGTTTTAGGATAGCATAAATAATTTACTCACCATTCATTATCCAGGGCATATCGAAGATCACTATTTTTGCTGAAAGATGAAAAAAATTCATTGAATGTGACTTAGTACCTCTACAGTACTTTATACCTGGTCTTGAAAAATCTGGTCACTTAAATGTAAGTAAAAACTGAGCTGGCTGACGGAGTTCAATTCAGTGAAGTGTGAGTGGTGCTGGGACTGAACCAACATCTCACAATGGTGAGTGGCTTACCCAGAAAGATGACTAGTGGGAAATCACTAATACACTGTCACTGCTGTTTGGAGAACAGCCTGTTTCTTTGTTCATTTACTGCTTGCAGAAAGGTACCAAAGAAAGTAAGTTAAGTGGGTAAGTGAAGTCTTTGGACCTGGCATGTCAAGTGCTAAAGACTATTGAAGTTTAAAAACATTTCCATGTTTAATTTATGGTTTTAATAATTTTCTAGAGATTGTACCGTTAAACCAGTCAAACAGTTGTGTCCATCTCTTCTAATAAATAATTGTGTTTTTTAAAAAATTTAAAAAAATTTTTTTTTAGTTGTAGATGGATACAATATTTTTATTTTATTTTTGTTTGGTGCTGAAGATTGAACCCGGAGCCTCACACATGCAAGGCAAGTGCTCTACCACTGAGCCACAATCCCCACCCCTGATTGTGTTTTAAGTAACAAAAAATATTTGTACGTTTTTAATATTATGAGTTCCAGGAAGCAAATAATTCCAAAGTATACAGAAGTATAGTTTACATGCCGAAAAGAAGATATTAAACAGTCCTATAAACGACTGTGAGAAAGAACCAGAAACCACAAAGGAAAGTTTTGATATCAAATTCATTTTTCTACTACAGATGAATCAATATGTAATTTCACTTTCCTCAGAGCAGAGAACCTTCCAGAGTGGGTATAATAATGTAGGACAAGTGAAGTACATATAAAGAACAAGGTACAAGTAAAAAGATACCCTGGTCTTAACAATCCAATCTTCATTTGGTATATGCTTGAGACATACTGGTTATATTTCATGATGGATTTTGAAGAATAATCAATTTAAGATTCCACAAAATTCAATGTCTACAAAATTACAGTATGCTGGTAGAGTATATGCATTATCTGTAGTTATCTCAAATGAACAGCATTCTAATTCATGTTTATAAAGATCTATGAATTTATTAATAATTCTTTCAAAAAATCCTGGATGTATTTTATAAAGTAATAAGGATATTTACGTTATTTCTAAGTGGCTCTTTACAAACTCCTTTAGATATTTCAATAAATAAATGGAAATTTTATTTTCATTTTGTCCATAAGAGAATTAAACTAATAACATAGAGTAGTGATACCCTAAAAACTAAGGACTGGCACTGCTCAGCAAGCCTTAAAGAATCAGGGTACATGCCAGATACAGAGGAATTCATAAGGAATAGTAGATGCTACAGGTTCCCCAACCTGGACACTATTGGTCATTCTCTATAGCTAAGAACATTCACAAATACTGTCTCTGAAGAGATGAGAGTACAGGGCTAGAGGTGGCGCTACTATTAATATCCATTACGCTTTTTGTCTACTCCTAGCTTTGCATTAACAATAATAATATGAAAGCAAGCCAAAGTAAAATGCTTTAGGAATTTTTATATTTTAGTGTCATCTGAATTGTGAGTCCCAAATGACCCTAATCAAGGTATCTGCCAGGAGTATACCCTGGATGTATGAATTTCCATTTTTTGCTGTTCCTATTGCCTCCCTTCTATGTTTTCATGTTTAACCCACTGGGGTTCAATATATTTGACTGTTTACGTGGGTTGGCAGTTTGTTTCCCTGGGGGGTGTAACTCATCATGTAAATCCAGCAAATGAAAAAATGAGCATATGAGATTTAGGAGTTTTTCATTTGGGTAATTATCAAAAAGTTAAAACTAAAAACAAAGAAATAATCTCCAAACACCAAATTCAAATATAGTGCTTTCTTGTGAAGTATTTTCGTAATGACAAATTTTAGAGAGCAATCAATAACACATTGTACTTTATGTAACAACATTGCTTATCATACAGTGTACTTTATCAATATTGCTGTCTGTTCCTGCATGCAAAAACATGCCATATAATAAACACAATTCTAAATAAATTTCTAAGTTGAAAGGATAATAAAACTAGGATGATATTTTAAGTAAATGTCTATTTGTATGTACCTTTTTTGGTGTGTGTGTTATGGGATGTATATATACATTTTTGAACTTAAAATTTTTAAACTAATTGTAAAGGACAATGACTACTTATGAAAAATTTCCTCTTTACATACTATAAATGCACTTACATGTCCATCTATATAAACATTTAAATCTCTTCATCAGAAAACAATGTTTTTGGTATGAAAGTCTATAAGTTACAACATAAGGCTCTAAAATCCTCAGACATTGTCTATCGTTTCAATATATTATAGTTTTAAAAAGGAGTAAGTTACTTACAGAGGTATTTAGGGTAATAAACCTTAAAGCAGTTGATGATAAAGCGTACAAAGTCCATGTCCTAAAATAAAGATTAAATCTGTAAGATTGTCCACATTAGAGAACTTTAAATTGCACATTTCTAAAGGTCATAAGTTGTTAAATACAAATGAGACAATTATTAAATTCTTTAAAAAATGAGCTCATATAAATATTTACATTTCCAAGCATTAAGTTTTTATGTCATTAAACTATAATTATCAGCTCTAAAATTGCATTGAAGAAATCAGATGCTTGAGTGATGTTTTAAAATTATTGCTCATACTAGTTATGTATCTCAGGCTGCTATGTCAATGGGGCATAAAATGGATCTAAAAGCAATTCCCATAGAGAAATTCTGAAAATCCACTGAACAATTGTAGAATAATTAAAACAAGAATACATACAGTTTATAACTCAGTTTATAACTATTTGGAACAATAATATATATACACACACACACACAAATTCTGGTATAGTATTTGCTTTCTAAACCTACGTTTTATACCACATAAGAGCTTCAACAAAATATATTTTATTTTTTTACACAATAGTTAATTTGATAACACTGACCAAAGTATCAAAGTATATACTTTACTTCTGGCTTCTTTTCTATTTAGGGACCTGAAATTATTCTTTTGGTTTATATTCAAGTGTTGTTCACTGACTGTAATTTCTGGAAGATTTTCTAAACTTAGCTGTCCGGTTAGTTCTAATGCTTTAAGCACAGCAACCGGAAATTCGGTCATTAGGGATGTTATTTGCATTTCATTCCATGTTCTATCACGGGCACAGGCTGTTTCAGTAATCCTGATCTGCCACCTCATAAAGTCTGCTGGATGAAAGATATAAGCAGGCAAACTAAAATCCATCACAATTCCTGAAAGGCAGATCGCTCTGTAGATGAGAATCTATATAAAGTCATCTCTAGCATCTGAGTTGGAGCATCTTTAATTGCAGTAAACTCAAAGTAAGCGTCCTTAACTATCTGAAGTAGTTATGATGGGATAAATCCTAGCATATAATAATAGCTTTACAAATAGTCATTACATCTACTTTGCAAAGTTTCCTAATTGTGTTTAAGTAAGAGTTGAAAAAAATAGCTGAAAAGAACTAGTTATATCAAAACTTTGTTACCTAGTTCATAATCTGTGACCCCTCTAGCAACTTTGCCTAGTCTTTGTCTAATTAATAATCTTGTTTCCACTGATTATTTGACTATGCTTGCTCATCAAATCTTGAGCTACTGCTAATTCAGATGAATTTCATAGGATGCCACTGCTGTATGTCTATCAGTAGGCACTACATAAAATAGCTCCATGAGACCTATTGCTCTGCATTCTGTGAGGATGCCTTTGTTTTTGAGGATGTTATACATCATATTGGAAAGTGTCCTTCCTTTGAGGACCCACGGAAGATTTTACTCTCTAGTTCAACTATCAGGAATGGATACACTTTTTATAAAATACTGGTTTTTCAAGTATGTCCACTGCATAATATTAAAAGATTTCAGCACAGGCCTGTAATCCCAGCACTTTGGGAGGCCGAGACAGGAGAATTGCGAGTTCAAAGCCAGCCTCAGCAAAGCGAGGTGCTAACCAACTCAGTGAGACCCTGTCTCTACATAAAACACAAAATAGGGCTGGGGATGCGGCTCAGTGGTCGAGTGCCCCTGAGTTCAATCCCTGGTATTAAAAAAAAAAGACTTCATTTCCTTAGGCAGGCAGCTGAAAGCTTAGAGTCAAACTGGTAGCCCAACTCTAACAAATGATTTCCTTATGTTTTGCCTTGTAATTCTGTATACATCTTATTAAACTGATTTAAACCCTATGTGAATCATGAAAGGGTTGTATATAGAAATAAGTTATCCAGTAAGACTCAAGTAGTTTAAAACAATAATGACTGAAATATTGAGTCATGCAAATAGACTTTATTTACAAATTAAAGATGATGAGATATCATATATGTTGCTTGAAAGATAGCTCAAGTCAATTCTCTGGCCCTATATTTGGTAATAGAAAATATTAACATTTATTTTGCATGATTCTGGGTTAATAGATAGGAAATTATCATACCCAAAGGATAAAATAATCACCATTTACCTTTATGGAATATTTATTTATTTATCTATGTAATTTGATTTTGAATATAAAATGATTTCCTCTGTAATTAAAAACCTATTCACATGGAAACTAAGTTGCAAAAATCTAGGGCATTGGATTCTTAAACAATAAAGAGTAATAGAAACATGAAAAAAATAATCCATGGTCCTATCACACCAAAAACTTATTAATAGTTCTCTCTAGCCTGTTTTTTAAGTCTAAGGTTTCTTTCTCTTTTTTTTCAGCTACATATCACCATATTATAGTAAAACAATCTTTTTCATTAAAGAAGTGTTCTCCAATATTAGTATAATTCTTTATAAACACCATTTTATATAGCTACATGTACTCCATCAATTACATATACCATAACTTACCATTTTTTGCTACTTTAAATGACATCCTGAGAAACATTTTCATGCATAATGTCTTTTTTTTCACTCAGGATTATTTATTTAGAACAGATTTCTAGAAGTTAGTTACAAGAAAACAGTATGAATATGGACATTAAGGTTCTCAACATACTTCGCCAAATGGATATCCACAAAGATTTCAACACTGCTGTGAGTGATTCTGCAAATGCCACTTCACTGCTACCAGAATCCACCACGGTTTAAATGTAAGACAACAGTTAAAAAGAATGTGCCAACTGATCTCAACTGCTGCTAATTTTTTTTTTAATATTTAGCACTAAAGAGACAAGGGCCCAAATTAAAGACTGAATACTTTGACGTTTTCCCTGAAATGGTGTCTTGCTAAATTGCCCAAGCTGGCCTCAGCCTCCTGGGAATAGGTGATCCTTCTGCCTTGGACTTCTGATAACTGAGATTACAGGCCCATACCCAGTTGTTTGATTTATGTTTCTGAGCTTGGCAAAAATCACCTCAGGGTTAAAGTTTAGCAAAACAAACAAACAAATAGAAAACACATCCAAATAAGCAAACGAAAGTACCCAACAAAATCCCAGTATAAGCAGAGCTCATGTGAACATTTGCAACTGCAAAACATGGCATAAATATAAAATCATGGAGATTATACATGAATTTACTTGATATTTATTGTATGCATTTCTTCTGCACAGGGTGAGCCAGGGTAGAAAAATTGTTATCACATTGACTCATGCTCTGCCACTTTTGATGTCCTACCTCTCCATCCTGTATCAGACAAGGAACATTTCTAGCAATTCCAATGTCAATGCCAAATACTGAAGCAAATTTAATTCTCTGCAAACACAATTCCATGTGTGACTTCATTCAAAGAAAAGAAATCTCAAACTTAAATTAGTTCTATTTTACAACAAAATTTGGTTGGCAGAGAGGACAGGAGACAGGGAGGAAGCCAGGATAAACAGTGGTTTAGAATTAATGTAAAATGCTTACTATGCTGTTCAGTCCAGTTTCTGACAGGTCAAACATCACTGTTATAGGTTTCCCATTTTCTCTCTTAGCATAACGTTCCAACCAGAATGCTATGAGCTTCTTTTTGTCCAATATAGTTTTCTGGTCTTTTATATGATACTTCACTCTGATCCAGACTTTAAGCAGAACAGAAGATAAAGAACAACATTTATGGCATTTTAGTATTATTACATGCATATATAGCCTTTCCCTTGACATGTTTCTTCATTTATAACTCATTTTGTTTTATATATTAAAAGCAGCTCTTCTTTCTTTTAAATGAGAAATAGTTGCCCTTGGGACCTTTAAATGAAAGAGAAGCAGAGAGGTAAACTATTTTTCTTTCTCTTAGGAAATAAACAACCTTCACTTTTATGTGCAAACAGAAAATGCAGGTGAACAAATACTATTTGATAATAACCTAAAAGTGCTCTTCAGTGTGCTTAAAAAGAAAGCCAATGGTTCTACCAAGCACTAGAAAAAATGTTCCATCCAGAGGAAAGACACTGACAGGTGTGATGGAGGCCTGAGCAGGTGCTGAGCACATGAGCAGAGCAAGACAAAAGCTTCAGGTGGTGGTGGCTATGACAAGTGGTGAGAGATGTGGAATAGACAGGAGCTGGGCTTGAGGGACTCTGGAACACCAGGACTTTTTGGTTTTCCTATTTCAAAACACATTTTGGGCAGTGGCATAGAGGATAGAGTGGAAGAGGCAAGGAAGGAAACTTAATAGTCTACAACTTAGGAAGGGACTAAGAACAAGGGGGTGGTAGGGAGGGACTAAACTGAGGAAATGGCTGGTGAGGATGGAAAAAGGACCAAATTCAAGCTAGATTAGAGGACAAGACAGTGAGTGAGACTGAGCTGGGCAATATAGAA
>PVHX01030109.1:0-16175 GCA_004024805.1 Geosciurus inauris | reverse complement strand
TTAAAGGGATGTATTCACTTACATAACAGGGAAGCACTGAGACAAGTCTTCAAGAGCGGCCACCTCCAAATCCCACATCAGTTTCCCTCTGAATCACTAAGGCGCTCTGTTTGGAGCACCCTCCCCAGACCACCTTCCCTCGAGGGCACAAGATGGCTGCCAGTGCTAACAAGGATATCGCTGCTTCCTCCTGCAGGGTCCTGAGGTCCGCAACCACACAAGTTTTACCGTCTCGACAACCGCGTCTACTTGCGGCATCCTACAGAAAGCTGATTGGCTCAGGTAGGTTACCTAAACAAATCCCTGAGGAGGAGGTCATGACCCTGATTCAGTTTGGCCAATCAGGACTCACCTCAGAGAAAGAGGCGGAGCCAAACCCTTCAAACCTCAGAACTATTTCATAATAGGGTTTTCGTGGGCTGGGTGTTAGGAAGATTAGGCAAGAGCTGTCTGTCCATAAAAGTATTACACCCAGGAACTTAGAGTGGGATTTTACTCGAAATCCAAAAAAGAATTTGCTTGTTATCACAGTGTTTTGGGTTAAACAGGATGAAAAATGTGATTACCTCAATATGTAATGATTGAATAACTAAATGGGCAGACATTTAGTTCTTTTTTTTTTTAATATTTTTTTAGTTGTAGATGGACACATGTCTTTATTTTATTGCTGTGTACGTGGTACTGAGGATCGAACCCAGGGCCTCACGCATGCAAGGCAAGCGCTCTACCACTGAGCTACAACCCCAGCCCGACATTTAGTTCTTATTCATATGTTACTATATAGAGTTCAATCCAACAACTCAAGTATACAACTCAACTCTTTTGAATTTGCTAGACAAGACTCTGGTTCTACAGATTACCGCTCCTTAAATTTCTTTCTGGTGTGGTTTAGAATCCACAGTATGCTCAACTTGCCTTGGAAAGGATGACTACCTTCTGATAAGTAACTGTCTTTGGTTTTTGTTTTTTGTTTTTTTTAATCTTCAAAAATTTCCTATGATTAACCCTCACCACCTCCAGGGCTGAAGATCAAACTCAGGGCCTTGCTCATATTAGGCAAGCACTCTACCACTGAGCTACACCCCCAGCCCCTCCCTTTGATTTCATGAACCCTCCTCACCCCACCCCATCCCTCCCTCACCAACCAACTTTCTTTTCCTTTTTCCTCTGGAGCTTCCATATATGAGAGAAAGCATACACTCCTTAACTTTCTGAGTCTGGCTTATTTCACTTAACAATGATTTTAAGTTCCATCCATTTTTCTACAAATGACACAGTTTCATTCTTCTTTATGGCTGAATAAAACTATTGTGAATACCATGTTTTTTTAAGCCATTTGTTTACTGATGGATATGTAGGCTTGTTACTCTCTAGGGGTGCTGGGTTCATTGTCTCCATAAAGCAAAGAATTGGACATGACACAGATAGCAAGCAAAAAAAAGTATGTTTATTGAAAAAGTAACAGAGATACAGAGATAGACTTCTCCAAAGAGGAGGACCCCCAGAGCTGGGAATCCAATGGAAGAGTTTTGGAACTATTCTTTTCATGGTATCTGGAATTTCCACCTTTTCTTATTCACTCCTCTGTCAATGCTCTTCTATTATTGATTGGTGCCCCTCTGTCCATTCATTTGTGCTAGTTTTGCTCTTGGATCCTCCCACTTAGGAACATGAGTGTCTGTCTAATTGGGTCCCCTGCTTGTGTCCATGAGCACTTTCCTCAAGTATGAAGTTGAAGTCATCAGAAGATCCTCTCCAAGCTCCTTTGTTCTGGTCCTGCCCCCGACCTCCTCATTGCCATCTTTTCCTGGCTACCTAAGCCCTTCTAGATCTCCCTCAGACTGGATCCATAGTTGGACTATTGTGAATTGTGCTGCTATAAACATGGGTATGATTATATCACTATAGTATGCTGACATTAATTCTTTAGAATAAATACCAAGGAATGAGATGGCAAGGTCATATGGTGTTTCCATATCTGGTCTTTTGAAGAACCTCCATACTGATTTCCACAGTGGTTGCACTAATTTATAATTTCATCAACAGTGTGAGTGTTCCTTTTTTCTCCACATTTTTTCCATTATTTAATTATTATTTGATGGTTACCATTTTAACTAGAGGTAAAATCTCAGTGTAGTTTTTGTTTTAACCTCCCTGATTGTTAATGATGTTGAACATTATTTCATGTATTTATTAGCCATTTGTATTTCTTCTTTTGAGAAGTATCTGTTTAGTTCATTTGAAGTGGCTAACTTCTAATGAAGTTTTTAAAATGTCTTTTGTGCTCACTAACCACCAATATTGCCTGGTTCTAAAGATCAATATTTCTGAATTTTGGCAGAAATGTATGTATCTGTCTATTAACCTTAGAAAAAAATCACCTAATCCTTGGACTAATATCTTAGTTTAATAAAAGCAATAGTATTCCAGTATGATATACTGAATAGCAGTACTGCACAAAACAATAAAATCTCACAGGTTTATTTCATAAATGCATCAGAACTGGGGCTGGAGTTGTAGCTCAGTGGCAGAGCGCTCGCCTAGCATGTGTGAGGCACTGGGTTTGATTCTCAGCACCACATAAAAATAAAATAAAATAAAGGTCCATCAACAACATATATATTTTAAAAAATGCACCAGAAGTGTAATTAAGATTGGTAGTTACTAATTTTACTCAATTTTCTTTGCGGCACATACTACCTTCAATGTGACTATGAGTGCAAGTTTAGTCTACATCTTTTTTTTTCTCCTTTTCTGTTTACATTTCATAATTTCACAATAATCCAGACCAATAATATGATTTCCCACACTCCATATTGGTTGAACCAGGCCTAGGAGAATTTTGGTTAGATACATGAAACAGATGCCTATTGAAGTAGTCTTCTTAAAACCTCCTGACAGCCCTCATAACAATTCCCACACAAATGAAGATAAAAACAAACCACATAAAGCAACACTTGACAGGTTTTACTTCCATTTCCCTACTTTTCATTATTCTTCTGTTTCCTCTAAATCTGCATACTTCTTTTTTCAGAGGCAATGCTGGGCACTTGCCTTTTACTATTTCTGTCCTCTGTTATCAGTGATTTAGTCAGATTTCTCTTAAGTAATCAGAAAAAAAAAAACAAAAACAAAAAACCTGAGAGGCAGGAGTTGTCAAGGAAACCAGAGCCAATAGCTTCGGAAGTTCCTGAAGGAAGCAATTCCTCTGAGACAGCTAAAACACACAGACTGATTTGAGGGGAGAGGAAGAAAAGATGCCAGAAGCATAATGAGAGTCCAGGTCAATGAGATGAAAAGGAAAAGATAAAGTGCAACTTTATAAATGAAACTATTTTTAGATCACTAACAAAGGCTTGGAGCAAGAGAATTAAAACAAGAATAGAAATGGGTTTTTTAGTGAATGAAGAGATAAGCAACAAACGGTATTTAAAAAATTAGTGTAGATGGATAAAGGTCAGTACATGTACTTATTGTTTTGTTTTGTTTTTGTTTTTGGTACCGGGGATTGAACTCGGGGTACTCGACCACTGAACCTCATGCCCAGCCCCATTTTGTGTTTTATGTAGAGACAGGGTCTCACTGAGTTGCTTAGTGCCTCCTGGTTACTGAGACTGGCTTTGAACTCGCCATTCTTTTGTCTCAGCCTTCCAAAGTGCTGGGATTACAGGCCTGCGCCATCATGCCCAGCTGTGCTTACTGTTTTTTTTGTTTTTTGTTTTTGGATCTGTTTTATTAAATTAGTTTATTGCCCGGAATCTATCCAATTACATTTTGTAATTAATTAGGCTAAATATTCCTCAAGAATATCCAACTCAACCTGTCCAAAATGGAACTCATCTTCATTAGAGATTCCACTGACCAAACCCGTATTTCACTTTCATTATCTCAAACTCTTTCCTCTCCACCAACCCCACATTCAACAAGATACCAAATCTTGACCTTTCTACAGCTCTCAAATGGAATCATTTCTCTGATTTTTCCACTGGCCATACTTGGGTTCAGGCTACTATTGCTTGAAACCACCTGCAAAGTGTCTCTGGCTTTCTCATTCCCCACTTGTTTCTAAATACATGGAACCTTTATCTCCTCACCTCTAGGTTTACTAGAGTTGTCAAATAAAATTACAGGGCACCCAGTTAAAATTGAATGTCAGATAATCAATAAACAATTTTTTTAATATCTTTATTTTATTTATTTATTTTTATGTGGTGCTGAGGATCGAACCCAGTGCCTCACGCATATGAGGCAAGCGCTCTACCACTGAGCCACAGTCCCAGCCCTAAACAATTTTTTATTATAAGTACATCTCAAATATTGCATAAATTTTTGCTATTTGCAAGTTACATGACCTCAGCATCTGTTTTTTCTAAGATTCTTCAAAGAACCATTTTTTTAAGCATGTATATTTTCTGAGTGACCATTTTTGCAATTAAAACACTTTATTGGGAATATTTCAGTTATATAATTTAGCATTTATACTCAAAGTGTTTTGTTGTCTATCTGAAATTCAAATTTAACTAGTATCTTATATTTATTCTGACAGCCTTACTCACCTCTCAACCATTTGTTTGGGTCATTTAGAGTTAACATATGTAAATTACTAAGCCAAACATGTACAAGTAATACTACTAAACTCAAGATAGTGGTTTCAATAAAGCATGAGTACAAAAATACTATCATTTAGGAATACATAAAGAAATCCAATTATATGTATGTTTGTATCATATTGAGACATTAATTTTTGGTTTTGGTGTTTTCCCTTTTTTCAAAGAGTCCTTACATTTTATTTCTTAAGCTTAGTGGTACCTATGTAGATGTTTTTGATATAACTATTCTTTTTGTATGTCTGAAATATTTAAATAAATATTTTTAAAAATTTTAATTGCCCTCTAAGTAAAACCCAAAGAACCTAACATGAATTACAAACACCTTCATACTTTCACTGACCCTGCTTACTTCTCTGGTTTTGCCATTTTCAGTTTGTACACTACAATCTGATCATACTGAGCATTTTTCCTCAAAAGTCCTCTAAGCCTTTGCCTGTATTGCTTGCTCTCTCCTGAACTCAGGTCTGCCCTCTTTTTCTTATCGAGTCTCAATTGTCGATCTTTTTGGAAAACTTCTCTAGCATTTTATTGATGTCTAGGTTAAATTCCTCTGTGTTCTTCCAGAACATTCATCACTTTCATCATCATTTTAAACTCATTTGCACATTGTAATCCTAACTTATTTCTTTGTATCTTGCACTATAAGATAAGCTCCTAAAGCATAGAGACTGTGTCCTATTTACCCTAATATACCTGAACCCTTCCCAATGTCTTGCACTAATGGGCCCTAATAAATATATACTGTAGCGATTAATTAACTAATGATGGGCTGATTTATTTGACACTCTTGAGGCATGTTGTAAATTACTTCTAATATGAGCCCTATTTTATAATCAGTATTTAGATAAAACCATAAAGTCTTGCCATCCCATAGTGCATAGATTAGAAATCATAACTTGGAATAAAGTTCTCATCTGTCATCCATATTGCAAGTTTATTTTCAACATCATCTGTTACCTAAACCAGTTCTTCCTTTTGTTATTTAGGATTAGCACATCATAAATATTCATCAGCTTAAATAAATATTCTTAAGTATATATGGTAAATTTCTAAAAATTGCTTTTTCTACCCTTATATTCAATACATAGGTATAGTATATTGATACTACTTGCATTTATGAAATATAATAAAAGTTTCATTATTATCTATATATTCTTCTTAGCTCTTTCCCTTTGTTTTCCTTGGAGTCCACATGCTGCTAACTGAAGATTATAATTTACTAACAGTCTTAACCCTGTATGTAAAATCCAACAGTTCATTTTGCTTTAATAAAATAATACAACTTTCCTTTATTATGGGTTTACCTCCTTGTAAACCTCCTCTTTATCAGTTTTCTGAAAATCATTTTTAACTTTACCAATGTTCTTCCTTCAAGAACACCTAATTTTAAGATGTTCTTCAATTCCTTGCTTTTCAGCATTTCCTTATTCTCCTTTGTACAAAAGAAGGTAGCAACTGGGAAAGAGTTGAGACTGGAGCAATTGGCACAGGGAAAACATGTTAATGAAACAGATTATGAACATGCCACCTTTGTTCCAACTGAATCCTTTGTTCACTTTCACTTCTCAAATTTACTAATTGCAGCTCTCAGTTAATTCTAATTCTCACATTTTACTTTTGCAGCTTCCAAATTGTATCATCTGAGTGATTTTGAGGCAATATCAAAGAAAGAAAAGTAATTGAGCAATTATTTAAATATTGAAGACCTTTTATTGCTTAAACCTAATGTGGTCTCTTGACTTATGAAATTTGGCACAAGGAATGCAAAAAGTTATTGTTTGGCAAATACTGGTTGATATTCAAGATCCTCATATGATGGCATTTATTATAATGGATTCTCCATGATCCATGAACTGGTCCTCAGTGTGACAAGTAAAGATCTAATTTTGTCAGTACACTGACAATGGGTATATTTTGCAGGGTAGACTTGAAATAGACAAGGATAAAAGACTAATATATCGGAATTACAACCTAAAATTCATGGTCTAGTGAACTAGAATTACTCATCAGTACATCCCTGTAGACAAACTAAATACAAAGCCAAGCAAGCAGAAGGTAGCTTAGTGAGCATGAAGTCAAAATAACCAGAGTCAATTATTTGATTCTAATGTTTAGTGACATGGTGCCTTGAGAATCTGACATGTCCTGTTCCACAGGACCAAATTTCTGTCTGTGAGACAGATGGAGTTTCACAAGACCAGAGCAGCACAAGGCCCCTCCTCACCACCATCCTGTGGAGATGGTCAGTGCCAACTCAAGCCTCTGCAACGACTTTTTCTTTGTATTCCTGGATGAACAACATATTCATCTACTCTCCATTTTGTTCTATAGATGTACTAGAGCATTCAGCATGATTGCTGCCAAGTCTGCTAAAGCAAGCCATTATGTGTCCTGAGATGAGTTTGTACATCTCTGTTCCAATTTATTATGTGATCATTCCAAATTTTAACTTTCAAGTAACTCTGTTCATTTCTCTTATTTTTATATTTTTGAAAAGGCATCTTATCGTGGTACCTAGAAAGTGAAAACACATAAAATTAAGAGCAAAATATTTTTAATATTTCATGTCAGGAAATAGGAATTAGGAATGATGTTAACCAATGTAAACTATGAATTCAAATATTTATTATTCATTTCAAAACTACCCTTTCTGCAGCTACATGTCTACACACACACACACACACACACACACAATTTCTGACAAGTACTCTTAGTTCTTGAAGTTCTAGAGAATTGTTAAATAATCATAGATAGTAAAAGAAGAAGGAAAAGAAGGGAAGGGGTAGGAAAGGGGAAATTTGACCATGTAGATTAATTTTAAACAAAACATAACATGTATCCAGCTTTGTTTTAATGAATCAGTCTCTCATTTTTAAATCCCATCAATTTTTAAGCATCATACTATAGGCACTTTCTATTCTTTTGTGTTTCCTGAATTTTCATAAAGCCCTAGATACTGTATATGCTTTTGTTTCTTTTGGTAATCTATTGCTCACTGTACAAAGATTATTTCATTTTGAATACAGTTTGAATTTAATGCTATGGCTATTCATCATGTGTTGTTTGGGCTGTACCTATATATTTTTAAATGTCTAACTGAGATTACTTCAGTAACACCTTACTTTCCAAGATTCTTCACAGAAACACTTTCATCAAGCACATAGGCTTTATGAATGACCATTTTGGTTAAAACTTTTTCTTGAAAATATTTTAGTTATACCAGCCGGGCGCGGTGGCTCAAGCCTGTAATCCCAGCACTTAGGGAGGCTGAGACAGAAGAATCACGAGTTCAAAGCCAGCCTCAGCAAGTGCGAAGCACTAAGCAACTCAGTGAGACCCTGTCTCTACATAAAACACAAAATAGGGCTGGGGATGTGGCTCAGTGGTCGAGTGCCCCTGAGTTCAATCTCCAGTACCAAAAAAATAAATAAATAAATAAATAAAATAAATAAATTTAGTTATACAATTACAGTAGTCTTTTTAATCACTTGAATACATATTATTCCTTAAGCACTTGGAGTAACAAATTTTATTTCTTACATACATTATTAACAAGACATTTTACAATGTACAACAATCATTAGAGTGGAATAATTTGCCATTAACTTATAGTGACTCTATTATGCCTTGTGGCTATTCATAGAAACAAAGATTTATAAGCATGAACATGGTTATGGTTAGCCAGTCACAGAATCAATCAATGGCAGCATGTTTGGAGCAATTCAAAAGAGGAACTGATTTTATTATTTTAGATATCAAAAAATTATAAGACTGACATTTAGAACAACAGCCATACATCAATTACATGCTTTATAACAGCTATCATTCCATTCCCTTCACCTATAATGAATCTCTGATAGAATTTCTCAAACCATCTGTGGTAAAAGACCAATTTTATTCTATTTGCAATCTGTTGCAAAGGATACTTTTATAAAATATAACAAAAACAAAGTGCTGGGAAAATAAAAATCTTATGTGTCATATAAAATTGTATTAGGTTGAATAAAATTATCCTGTCAAATTTCTATGAAAGTTTCTAAGTGCTTATCCTTTATTTCTGGCCAGAAACACTGGTTAGCATTAACAAATACTCATAAGCACTGATATACAGACCACACTTTGAGTGCACTATTCTAAAAATGAGAATTACTATTTCCATTTTTTGTTGAAAAAAAACCTGAGACTTGGATAAATAAAATAACTAAATTGGATTCATTCAGATAATCAACAGTAAGACCAATTTCTACCCAGGATTAATTCCAAATTGTGAAATTTTAAATAAGTATGATGTAATATTCATTTTGATTTAAATACTATTCTAAAATTGTGCTGTCCAATGTAGAAGTGACTAGCAACATTTTGCTATTTAAATCATATAAGATTAAATTTATTTTGTCAGCTCTTTAGTTGTACTAATGACATTTCAAGTACTGAAAGTCACATGTGGCTAGTGGCTACCACATTGAAGAGGACAGATAGAGAACATGTGCATCCTCACAGAAAGTTCTGTTGAACTGTGGTGTTCTAAAATATCAATAATTTCTCTTAGAGGTCATTTATAAGTTAGTATTAGACACTTTCAGGTCAACTGCCCAGCACATAATGACATTCCTCCTTAAGAAACTGCCCTCTTGTCCCAGTGCCACAAAACAAGGCAAGTTTTCTTTCCCTGACTGCTCCACCTCACCAGTCATTGTTCATTGGACCAACTATGAACAACTCACTAAAGCCAAGCCAGATAAAGATTCATACTAATCTTTTTTTTTTTTTTTTGAAGGGGTGTACCAGGAAATGAACTCAGGGGTACTCAACCACTGAGCCACATCTCCAGCCCTATTTTGTATTTTATTTAGAGACAGGGTCTCACTGATTTGCTTAGAGCCTCCCCATTGCTAAGCCTGGCTTTGAACTCATCCTCCTGCCTTAGCCTCCCGAGCCACAAGGATTACAGGTGTGCACCACAGTGCCTGGCCACACTAATCTTAAAGTGACTTATTTGGGTAAAAAAAATGAATACTCATAGTTTTCTAAGCCCAATTATTTTCCAAGAGAAAAAGAAATATTAATTAAAGCCTATAAAGAGAAATTTGGTCAGAACTCCAACTAAATATCCAGCTCCATTTCAAAGGACTGTAGTCAAGAAGCAAGGCTGGGTTGTAATAATGTGGCAGCTTGTAGCATTCCGTGCATTGGGGAAGAGTTTTTGCCAAGAGGACATAGTTGTAAGTTTTATATCTATAGCTAACATTGGGTGTGCACTTACTAGCTACTAAAAATGTTTGAAGGCATTTGGCATACATTCTTCCACCCAAAGGTCCAAACAATCTTTTGAACATATCAATTTTACAAATGAAATAATTAAGGCAAATGAGACCTACATAGCATTAAGACATAGTTAAAAGCCTTGATGGTTGCTCAAACTTTCTACTACAGGAAAATAGTCTACAACACATAAAATATTGACTGGAAAAAAATCAGCAGGAATTCACAACCTCACCAACAACTACTATTTTCCATTTCTCTATTAAAAGTGACCCAGCAGTAATGGCAGTATTAACACTTGCCTATCATTGAAAAAGTATTGTTTACCTCTAGCTGCTCAAATTTTTGTCCCTAGTGTTATTCTAAGATAAAAAAAATTTCATAGATAGTGACTGATTCTAAGTCTCAGGCAAGAAAAAAATTTAGACAAATAAATTTATATCTATATGTTTATTTATTTGTTATTATCAGAAAGGACAAATCATTTTAAGAATATATGTAACAGTGTTTTAAGGGACAAATGAACCACCTTAAAGGGGTTTCCACCCACCAAGTTGTTTCAACTTTATTATTATTATTAACTGGAAAAAATTGAGTATATAAAGCTCACAAATTCAGTAATGACACAGAAACAAAAAAAGAAATTTAACACCTATGTGTGAAGTTAGTTTGAATATAAAAGGGTGAATATAATAGAAGATATTTGATTTTGACTATTTTAATATAAACTGGAGGCAAATACACAGGCATATTCTATTTATTCTATTAAATATGTCTGTTTATAAAATACAGATATGATATTTTTCTATCTGTATAAGCAATTGTTATGATCTGGATATGTGGTGTCACCCCAAAGCTCCTATCTTAATGCAGGAACATTCAGAGGTAAACTGATTAGATAATGAGAACTGTAACCTAATCAGTCCATCCTAGTTTGAATGAACTGACTTGACTGGTAACTCTAGGCAGGTGTGGGGCGGCTGGAGGAGTTGAGTCATTGGAGGTATTGACTAGAAGTGTGCATCTTCCCTGTGGTCTCTTCCTCCTCTCACTTTTCTTCCTGACTCTGCCATGACTTGAGCAGCTTTCCTCCATGGGACTCTTTCCCATGATGTCCTGCCTCACCTTAGGCCCAGAGCAATGGAGTTGGCCATCTATGGACTAAGACTTCTGAAACTATAAACCCCAAATAAGCTTTCCCTTGTCTTAAGTTTTTTTTGTCAGGTATTTTGGTCACAGCAATGAAAAGCTAACCAAAACAGAGATATATAGCATACATAGAGTACTATAAATGAGCCAGATGCTCCCCAAAAAAGTTGATACTATGTCTGAATCAAATGGACTGATCAACCCCATGTGTAATATATGGAGTTGCACAAAGTAGATCTAGTAGTTGATTAGTACTGGTGACCATAAATACAACAACTAATTTAACGAAGATTTAGCTATGTGTTCTAAAACAATAAAATAATGGACTGTTCCAAAATGTAAGAATTTACTGAAAAATTGATCCCTCATCTTCTCATAGATAAAGACTTTTATTACACCTTTAATGGCCCTCATCAATTAATTATAAATTAGGTTCTGATATAACTTAAAATGTTTCCAAAATCCATGTCAGATCAGATCCAATATATCCCAATGGCCTAATCTCAAGGAGCAAGGTGGTTTAATGGTTATGAACAGGGACATGAGAGAAAGTATGTTCGGAAACAAAATAATGTGCTTCTAGCAAGTCATTTAATCTTTCCACATCTCAGTTTTCTTACCTATAAAATGAGAATTAGGATAGTTTCCATCTCACATGGTTATTGTTTTGTTTTTGGTTTAAAACAAAAGCAACATCTTAGATACTGTTGCCAGTATGTAATTGATGGATGGCAAATAACCATTCCTACTTCCCAAACTAGTGGCAAGTATAAGCTACAGGGCAAATATAATTTTTAAGCTGTTGGTATGCCATTCATGGATTTTCCTTTCAGGGAGGTCTTGCTTCCTCTTGGATTGTCTTTTTCAGGAATTAGCTCTTCCCACCTCCCCACCCCTACCCATCTTCCGGCTTTTTTTCTTCCAAACCAAAAGCATACTCAGGGTCCTCTGAATACTTAAGACAGTGGGTTGAATTTGTCTTTTACAATAATTCTTTATCTGGGCAAATACTGCTCAGTTAACCTTATCCTAAGTCCAATGGTATATGATTGCAGAAAACAAAATGACAGTAACTACTGAAAGAAATGAAGCAGAAAGATTGGATAATAGCAACCCTTGGCATACATCATAGGACCCTAAAAAATAGATATGCAACCTTCCTGAATGTTATAATCTTTTTGTTCTTTTTAAAATGAGTATTACTTGTTTTAGTTCTTGACAAATATCTGTCCACTGGATTTAAATTGTGGATTCAGTGCTAATTACACATACAAGTTTTATCTAGGAGTAAAATCTCTCCTTTTTTTTTTTTTTTTTTGGTACCAAGGATTGAACTCAGGGGTACTCGACCACTGAGTCACATCCTCACCCCTATTTTGTGTTTTATTTACAGACAGGGTCTCACTGAGTTCCTTAGTGCCTCGCCGCCGTTGCTGAGGCTGGCTTTGAACTCGAGATTCTCCAGTCTCAGCCTCCTAAAGTGCTGGGATTGCAGCCATGGGCCACCTTCCCAGGCTTAAAATCTCCTTTCATTGTTCACTTCCTGCCAATGAGTTGCCTTTCAGCTCACTGTTGCTTCTGGGAATGTTGTGTGTTGCCAGGATCTGCCTCCTAAAATACTTATTCCCATCAACTAGGTTTTTCTTAAGGTGGAACTTTCACATTAGATCAAAATCTTTTTTTCCTTTTGTTTCTGCAACCTGTCTTAATCCAGGAGTTAGAAGTTATGAACTGCTTTACTCCTGTGTCTTTTACAGGTCTTGTCAGTTATTCCAGTTTTCAGGTAACATTTATTGAGGTCTCACCATAGACTTTGCATATATTAACACATTTCTTCTTAACGTGATTAGCCTAATTTCCAGTTGAGTTTGGCTCCATAGAATTAATACATCATTCCAAGGTCAAGAAGATTTAAATAGTAGAACCAGAATTGGAACCAGATAGTCTGGGTTCAGAGCATGTGTTTCTCCTTGTCTCCACACCATGAGATACAGTTTGCCCTGCTATAGCATGAGTTTATATAATACCAGTTAGTGAATACTCATTGCATGGAAATCCTATAAGTATAATTTGTAAGTTGGGTTAGTTTGTAGGGAATTCTTCATAGACAGGGGAAGTGGGTACAGCAACAGAAATAAACTACGAAAGGAAAACAAAATATATCCCCAGCTTGGATGCTACACAGACAGTAATCCTTTCAGTTCTGTTTTAAGAAATGTAAAAATGAGCTCGTGATTCCATAGCTCCTTCCCAGAGAGATGCACCCCGAGCCTTGCTCTGCTTTCAGCTAGCAGAGCTTCAGTTTCTCATCTGTCCACATTGACAGTAGCCCTAGAGCTCAGAGCTCTTCCAGCTACATTGTTGTCACATCTTCATGCCTGTAAAGACCAGACGACCAGGAGGAGATGAATTAAGCCGCTGGGCAGGACTTTATTGGAATACACGCTCTCAGACGAATCCTTCCATCTATCAGAGTCCAGGAGAATGGCCCTGGGGCGCCGGTGCACAGAGAATTTCAAGAAAGCCTGGTCAGGAAGGGGAGGGCTTGGGGGCAGGAAGAGAAGGCCAGAGTCCTTTCTGGATAGGTCAGGAAAATCTGCCGACTGACAGGAGGTGTGTTTACTGGTGGCCTCAGCATTTGGCTGGTCGCTCCCGCAACTGCTCATCGGTCCCCCTAATTGTACATTTTGGACCCTGACCCGACCTAACAATGCCAGCATGCCACTCTGCTTTTTTGCATTTTTACTCTCCTTTAAATCAGCATCCAGATACATTAACTTGCCTGTCTGGACTTTCTAACATTCCTTTAGAGGTATCAACTATTGTTTTTTTTCTACAGTACTCTGACCGTAGATTCACATGGATTTGAGTGGTCTGAACCAACTCCCCCCCACTTTTTTTTTTTTTTCAGTACTGGGGATTGAACCAAGGGTTCTCTGCATGCTAGGCAAGCACTCTACCACTCAGCTATACCCTAGTCTATTTTGTTATTCTGCAATTTGCAGATACTGAGGGTTTTTTCACTGGCATATATGTTGTACATAGGTTATAGCATCAACCAAAACATCTTGAATTAATCATCAACCCGAAGTGATTATTATCCTAAGCTTAGCATTTTCATTGTCAAAGATAAACATTTTTTTGTGGCCAAGGCATTAGACTAATTAGAATAAAAACTAATCCAAAAGTTAATGCACCCCCCCAAAATGTTTTGTTTTGTTTTTGTATTTTTGCCAGTAAGATGCTTAAAATCTCCTAAGAGAGAGAAAATATGTACATTGAAAAGACATGTACCATGGTCATTAAAGATAGTCAAAGTGACAGCTATGCAAATTTCATGGTATCTTTATGATACTGTAGGAGGGATGCTAATCATATAATTAGGCAACTTGTATTTGAATACACTCTATCACTTGCTTTATGACCCTGATGAAATGCCTAAACTTCATGAACCCTAGTTTTCTTGATTTTAAAATAGAAAGAACTGTATCCACCTTATAAGATTGTACAAGACTTGAATGAAAACTATGTCAAAGTGGCAGACACTGAATTTATTAATTTCTTTCTTTCTTTTAAGCAATACATAAACATCATTCAGGTGTCTCAGCATTTGTTTCTAATAGCTAGAAATAATTCAAGTGGTTCCTTATTTTATAGTAATTCAAAACCTCTGCCTCCAAAGGTCAGCAATGAAGTCACTGTGGGTCAAAGTAGAGTTTCTGTTCACTGAGAAGTCAAACTTGTATCCTCCAGATTTAGTCCCATTCTTGTTTTTGTTGTTGTTGTTGTTGTTGTTTGTTTTTAATAATAACTTTATAAAGATGTAATTCACATAATATATAATTCATCAGTTTGCACTGTACATTCAATGCCTTCTTGTATATTCACAGAATTGTAAACCACCACAATTAGAACATTTTTGTAACTCCCAAAAGAAACTGCATACATTAGCAATCGCTCCCCATTTTCCCCCTAACAAATGAAGCTAGAAAACTGGGAAGAACCCCTGAAAGTCTCAGCATTCCTTCAGCTTAGTTCAAGGATCTGCCACTTTTGGGAAGTTTGGCTCTGTTGTTTCAGAATGATTTGGATAGCTATGTAGAGGATGGATGGAAACAAATGGATGGTCCTGTACAAGCCATCGATGTGCTGGAGGTGATGAGAAGAGCAAATATGGATCAGGTTCTGCAGCTCTGTTTCCATTCTAGAGAAAGGTCAACTCTTGATCAATTACTCTATGTGCAACCTGAAAGGAATGTGGTAAACAGCTATCCCAATGAGCAATGAAATTGGCTGACTCCTAACCCAAGTAAGTAGGCAACCAACACTAAACAACCAATCCCTTATCACATAGCTTCTGGGCTCTGCCCTGGACACTCTGATTTTCTATACTCTCTTTAGTCTCCTAATTTATATGTTCCTTTTTTTTTTAATGCTAAAATCCTTGAATTAGTTATCTGTTGTGGTGTTATAAAATAGTAAACATGCATATCTCACAGTTTCTGTGGGTCAGGAATTTGGGAGTAGTTTAGCTGGGTGATTGTGGTTCAGGGTCTTTCATGTCCTAGCAGTCAAGATGTTGGCTGGGGTTGCAACCATCTGAATGCTTGACTGGGCTAAAGGATTTGTTACCAAAATGGCTCACTCCATGTCTGGCAAATTAGTGCTAATTGTTGGCAGTAGGCCTGAGTTCCTTACCATATGGACCTTTACAAAGGACTCTTGCAGTGTGGCAGCTGGCTTCTCCTACAGTGACAGAACCAAAAAAGAGAACAAGGGAAAAAGGGGGCTTCCTGTTTGAGAATAAGATAGGTCATATCTCTTGTGACCCAGTCTCCAAAGTCACATACCCTCATTCTATTCATTAGACAGCACTAAATCCTCTGGGCACAGAGGTGCAAGCCTGTAATGTCAACTACCCGGGAAACTAAGGCAGGAGAATCACAAGTTTGAGGCTAGCCTGGGCAATTTAGCCAGACCTTGTCTCAAAATAAAGAGCGGGGGATATATCTCAGTAGTAGAGCTCTATCACTGAGCTGCATCCCCAGTACATACATGGGAGAAAGAAGAAAGAAAGAGAGAAAGAAAGAAAGAAAGAAAGAAAGAAAGAAAGAAAGAAAGAAAGAAAGAAAGAGAGAGAGAGAGAGAGAGAGA
>PVHX01030108.1:0-16183 GCA_004024805.1 Geosciurus inauris | reverse complement strand
CATCTCCATCACCATCTCCACCTCCATCAGCATCTCCATCTACATCTGCATCCGCATCTCCACCACCATCTCCATCCCCATCTCCACCACCATCTCCATCAGCATCTCCATCTCCATCTGCATCAGCATCTCCACCACCATCTCCACCACCATCAGGATCCCCACCCCCAGCAGCTTCTGTTCCAGCATGAGCAAAGCATTGACTGCCACGTTACTGACTGCATCACCCTCTGCTTCCTGATCCTTACCTTAATCAGGCCCTCATCTGCGTCCCTTCACAGTGTCCACAGTGTGCTCCAGGACCTCCAGGATCTTCAGGCCCCCAATACCCTCAGTAGACTCATTATACCCATCAGCACCTTTGCAAAGTACCCAAGTCATCAAAATCATTTGAGCAAGGCAGCTTCACCAGGGAAGCCCTGACCATGGTTTTAAAATGGAATCGGGGAGATTCAAGGGCAGCCCGTTAATCATTTTGGAATTCCCCGGTTTCTCATGGAGACACACAAACACCATCAAGCCCACAGCAGCCTCCCCGCAGCACGTAGACCCCCAGAAGGGAGAGATTTATTCTCAGCATTGAAATCAATTATTAAACAAGACACTTAGTGCAAACACCTCTTGGAAGAGACATATGAACCTGCGCTTGGCTGCGGGAAGAGCCCCAGATGTCAACCATTAAATTACCCAGGAATTACAGCCTTTTCACATTTCCACTTGTAACCATCAATGAGACATTGCATTTGAAATTGTAATTGGCCTACATCTTTCCCGGGACAGGCATGGTGCACAGCCGAGGTGGAAAGTCACGGAGAGATCGGTGGGGTGGGGCTCTTGTGCCTGGTACTCCAAGGGGTGCAGGTGACTGGAATGTCGCTCCATCCTGAACCCCTCATGCACGGGAAGCCCTGGGGAGCAAACGCTGGGCGTCCTGTGCTCTCCTATTTTATTTATGTGTGTGTGCGGCTGCCACAGGCATAGGAAATACTGTACTGTGCACCCCGAGGTGCTTGCAACGACCTCTCTGTTCACGTTCCTCATGTCATTTTTCCAGAAATAGAAGAAAAAGAGCCCCTTTTCCCACTGGGGTTCCCAAGGGATGTGAGAAGGGATCCATTTAAGAGACACATGGGGAGAAGCCAGGGGTGGGTCGCTTCCTCTTGCATCCGCACATGCCGAATGCTTTTCTAATCAAGCACCCTCAGGATATACGGTTCCTGCATTATTTCTTTAAAAACTCTCAGAAGCACCTGCATTTTTGAAAAGGCAAACAATGATTCCAAGCGGGGGTCTGGCCAGCCTGGGATCTCTTACGCTGGGAAAATAACAACGTAAAGGGAGTTCATGTCGACATCAGGCAAAGAGATGGTCACGTGGACATTGGCTCATGGGACCCGGTGGCTGACCCGTGGTCATAGAGAGGCTCCACGTGAGGTCTTGTAAACATTTTTGTTCACGCAGAGGAAAATCCCTAGCTCTGGGGCTCTCAGTCAGCCTCCAACCCTGGCACCTGGGAGGAATTGACTTCTGCACGTCCGTAGATAGAAAACTGCAAGGATGCTCAATCTTCTTGGATTTCCGTACCTAGTACCATAGGACCTGCCCATGTTCATCATTTTGCATGTTTGAAATCCGCTCTGAAAACCTTATAATACCTGCTAAAATGGAAATGCAATATTAATAGTTGTTCTGCTCTATCGTGGAGGGAATGCAAATCTGGATGCGTTCACTAGAGATATCATTTCTTTTTTAACCCGCCAGTAGTTTCCATCATGCTTAGCTGGATTTGCAGACGGGGAGCTCCAAGCTGCAGAGACCCGGCTGTATCATGTCAAATATGTCTCCAAGCTGCGCACCCAGGACCCCAGGATATGTTGATCCTCCTTATGAAACCGAAGCTGAACTATTTTCCTTGGCTATTTTAAGAGGATGGGTTGTTAGTCACGAGGGTTTTGTTAAGAGAATCTTCAATGATTCCTTCCCCATTTTCTATCTTAAAAGCTTAAAGGGGAGCCGAGCACAGTGGTGCACAACTGTCACCCCAGCACTTAGGGAGGCTGAGGCAGGAGGATCGCGAGTTCAAAGCCAGCCTCAGCAACAGCGAGGCTCTAAGCAACTCAGTGAGACCCTGTCTCTACATAAAACACAAAATAGGGCTGGGGAGGTGGCTCAGTGGTCGAGGGCCCCTGAGTTCAATCCCCGGTACCCAAAAAAAAAAAAAAAAAAAAAAACTTAAGAGGAATTTAATTAAAACCAAAGCATTTTTACAGAGTTGCCAAAATCTTGGTCAGAAGGACAGTTTTTGAATCCACATTCCTCACACGTATTTTGGGGGATTATTTTTTCCGAAATGCAGAACCTGCCTTTGGGAGGTGATGCGTCTCGGTGAGAATAAAACCTCCAGGCTCATCTACAGAGTGCTTTCCTCTGTACATTCGTTTGTGGAAAGACCCGTCCCCCACACGGGTCCTCGGCATTCCATGTCTGTCCGCCTGTCCAGCTCCACCCGAGTCCTCAATCCACCCCGTCTCTTGGTGGCCCCCACTGCCAAGAAACAGCCACGGCTGGCGCTGTGTCTTTGATTGACGTGGACTTCTGCCCTGCCGGGAGCACGAGTCCCGCGCGTCCCCAGCCCAGTGACCACCTCTGCGCACTGATCCACTGCTGGATGGCAGAGGCTGGTAGGTCATGCACGAAGGCAGATTCACGTCGGGGTCTTCCCACCCCGGACGATGTCAGATGGTCCCCCTTGTGCTGCATGATGGGGTGAGCTCAGCCCCCACGCCCTGCCGCCAGATGGGCATGCGTGCAGGGGATTCCATCCCTAGAGCATGAGGAATGGTGTTCACAACACACAGCTGCACAGTGAGAGCAATCCGGAGTGACCCAAAGGTGCAGAATGCTCGTCCCCATCCTAAGTCCTCTTTAATTAATTCAAACATTTGCTCATTGAAACCCATAAATGAAAATCCTTATTAACCAGGGAAGCTCTCGGGCTGCTACTAATCATAGCTTAGGTGAACGACTGTCTCTGTGACCCACTCGGGGTGTGACGGTCGCCCTGATTTATTTCCCTAAATGGATCTCTCCGTCCTTGCCGTGTGCACCCGGGGACGGAGACTCTCGCCCTAAACAGCTCTCTGATAACCAGAGGCCCGAATAACGGAGACTCAGACACGGGGATGTGCTTCGAAGGAGGCCGAGGTGCTCAGAGGACGGCAGGCCGCATCGGGTGGGGACAGCTGGTGCAGGGTGTGCATGATACACAGTCACATGCCTCAGAAGGAAATTGCGCTGGTGGCACAGAAACAAGAGTTTTGCTCCTGTTTTAGAGAGGAACTTGGAACTCTGGGAAATGCACACGGACCCGTTAATAAAACCAGATGCAGAAACTCTTACAGGGGGAAAAAGATAATGTCACAAAGCCCCAGCCCCATAACTGCATCCTTCCTCTGACCCCCTTTAGCCCCAGCTTGCTTGCCCGAGATCTAGGGAGACCTTTAACCCCTTGGCACACACTCCCCTGTGACAGAAGAGCATACTACAATTGTCAATTACGACTGTCATTCACGTTGTGCCTGCAGGCGTGGAAACCCCAAGCTCTACCCCATACGTGTGGCCGTGCCAAATGATAGATAAATTAAAAAAGGAAAAGAGGGGGAGGTCATTCTCAGCTTCCAAGAATTGGGTTTGAATGGAAAGCTGTTGCTTCTGCATCGAGTCTACCACCTGTCTCTTGGTGGGTTCTCTGTGGCTCTCAGTACTTTCTAATGAATGCAGATTTATTGATTTTGTGGTTCTGAAGGCTAGGAAGTCCAAGACCATCCATTGGCCTCTGGGAGGACTTTCTTCATGTCTAATAGCATGACATCTCATGGTGAGAAGGAGTGAGGGAGCCAGAGAGAGCTTGCCTTGCAAACAAAGCCATTTCTTGGATAACCCATTAAGGCATGTGTGGATGAATCCATCACTGAGGGCAGAACTGTCATGACCCCTTCTCAAAAGCCCCCACTCCAAATAGCTTCCATGTGTGACTTTGGGGATGATGTTTCCAGCACATGAATTCCAGGGGACACACACGGACCATAGCACCGGGGGATAGAATCACAGTGAGACTCTCACTTTTATACCCAGACCATGTATCCTGCTGTTTTATGCTCGTGGATCTGGAGGCACATCTGCCCACTGAGTGTGACTGATTCTCTGTTTTCTTCAATCTAAGTTCCTCTATTCTTCCACTAGGGCTGCTGGAGAATTTCTGAGGAGCCCAACGGCTTCCACCCATCCACCGCTGACCCTCTTGGATGGTATTAGCTTGAGTGATTCTTAGCCTAGATCTTTGCCCTCCATCTTCCCTAAACCTGTCTGACCCAAAAAGATCCTGCAAAAGTTTCTCACTCAGGGATTCTGAAGGTCGTCACTGTTAACATGCATAGTGTGTATTAGTCAGCTGAGGCTGCTATAACAAAATCCCAGAGACAGCGTGGCTCAAACTGTGGGAATTTACTTGTCACAGATCAGAAGGCTGGAAAGTCAAGATTAGGATGTTGGAGGTTTGGCTTCTGATGAGGACTTCCTTCCAGCTTGCACATGACCACCTTCTCACTGTGTTCTCCCAGGGTCGGGAAAGAAAGTGAAAGTGAAATAATATTCTCTATTCTTTCCTTCTAGACAGCTTTTCATCACTGTGAGCCAAATAGTTCAAGAGGAGGACAGTGTTTCTTTCGGCTCCTGGCTTCAGAGGTTCAGTCCGTGGCTGGCCGACTCCATGGCTCTGGCCCAAGGTAAGGCAGAACAAAATGGCGGAAGGGCCTGGAGGAGGAGAGCAGCTCAGGATGTGGCACCAGGAAGCAGAGAGAGCTCTGCTCACCAGGGACAGGATAGAGTCCCCAAAGGCACAGCCCAGCGACCCCCTCCTCCAGCCACACCCCACCTGCCTGCAGTTACTACCCAGTAATCCATTCAAATTCTTAACCCATCAAAATGATTAATCCACTGGGTTAGGTTACAACTCTCATAATCTAATAATTTCATCTCTGAGTACTGGGACATTTTTTCCTGAGCTTTGGGGGGACTCTTCAAATGATGGTAGACACTTAATCCATCATGGAAACCCCATCCTTATGAGCTTATGGAAACCAAATGTCATCCCAAAGTCTCCTTCTTGCAAAACCACCGCATTGTGTTACAGCTCTGAGCGTATCCGTGTCTGCTGTAGAGTTCATCCCCTGGGTGACAAGTACGGCTGCCCAGAGTACCCACTGCACAATTTGCACATTGTGTGGTAAGGCTAATAGCTGTGAGGTCACGTTCCAGGGGAAAGACACTGTCACCCAGAGAGAGCCAGCACCTAAGGCATTTCTGACCTCATGGCAAGCGTGCATTCTGTGGAGCATGGCTGGCTAGATTAGGGAAAGGAAAGCTGATAGGGAACCAAGTCCTTCCCTATGTCCAAAGATGAAAACTAGGGTAGAGACTAGATGGTCTTTAACTCACGGAATGAAGGGGACTGCCAGGGAAAGACCCTCTATGCAACAATGATGAGAACCATTGAACAAGATCTACGAGCTGGGCGCGTTGGCTCACGGCTGTCATCCCAGCAGCTAGGGAGGCTGAGACAGGAGGATCGTGAGTTCAAAGCCAGCCTCAGCAACGGCGAGGCGCTAAGCAACTCAGTGAGACCCTGTCTCTACATAAAACACAAAATAGGGCTGGGGAGGTGGCTCAGTGGTCGAGTGCCCCTGAGTTCAGTCCCCGGTACCTCCACCCTCAACAAAAAAAGATCTACAGAAATGCTAATAAGAGGAACCTGGTTTTTGTTCTTGTATCCAACAGACCACCTTTTGGAAATCCCGGTCTAAAAACACCCAATTCCTGCACTTCTGGAAAACACAAAATCTTGCACACTTGTGACACAAATCTGTCTGCAAGTTAGAATTTGATTTTCATCCAAAATGCAGGACCTGAATTATTATTTTTTGAACTCAGAGGTTGAACTCAGAGGTGCTTAACCACTGACCCACACCCCCAGCCTTTATTATTTTTTATTTAGAAACAGGGTCTTGCTACGTTGGTTAGGAACTCACTAAATTGCTGAGGCTGGCCTCCTACTTGTCATCCTCCTGCCTCAGCCTCTCATGCATCAGTGATCCTGGCAGGACCTGGATCTTAGTGAGCCCCCCTCCAACTGGGTAGCTGGTTCCCCATCAGGAGTTCAAATGGTCATATCCACCACACACCAATATTTTTGGCTGCTTTAAAAATAGCCTCCCAGCCAGCCATGGTGGCACACGCCTGTCATCCCAGCACTTAGGAGGCTGGGACAGGAGGATCATGAGTTCAAAGCCAGCCTCAGCAATGGTGAGGCCCTAAGCAACTCAGTGAGACCCTGTCTCTACATAAAACACAAAATAGGGCTGGGGATGTGGCTCAGTGGTCGAGTGCCCCTGAGTTCAATCCCTGGTACCAAAAAAATACAAAATATATCCTCTCCCGGTCCTCCATGAATTCAGAGGGGTTGCTTTCTGTGGTTCGCCTGAGTAATAAAGTGGCTTTATGACATCTAGCATTCCTTGCCCATGTCCCAAATAGCTCACCTGGAACCTCCCCCAAATGGTCCATTGACAGGTGAAGGTCACCTGCACGCAAGGTGCCTCAATTTTAGGACCTCTGCCTGCGAGCTGCCAATCAGGATTTCCAAGTGAGACTTGGTCCAGGGCCATTGACCCCTGCCTGCAAAATAATCTGTGTGTGTGGGTGTTTTTATTGTAGGTAGTGTTTTTTTTTTTTTTATGTTTAAATGCCTCTCTGGGGAGCTGTGTAATCACTTTATTATTTATAGATTAAAGAGCATTGTTGCTAATTAACACTGTTCTAGTTGTCGGTGGGCTGAGTTCCCGGCTTTGAAGTTTCTCTGATGTTCCATTTGGGGAATTCGGCTCGTCTCTGTGGCTGGCACGGTTTGGGTTGTGGGAAACCTTTGCTTCCGAGCAATTAGCTGGTGCGCCGTGAGCTCGAGGTGCGTCTGTTGTCTCCGTGCGTCCGGAGCAGGACGGCTTCTCCTTGGGGAGGAGGGTGAATGCCCAGTGCATCAGTCTTGCTCAGGATTCATAGCAAAGTCCCCCAGACTGGGTGACATAAATGACAGACATGCGTTGTGCCCAGTCCTGGAGGCTGGAAGGCGGAGGTAAAGCCTCCTCTGGAGGCCTCTCTCCTGAGCTTGCAGACTCCATCTTCTCGCTGTGTCCTCAGAGGGTCGTCCCTCTGTGTGTGTGTGTGTGTTCCTATGTCCCAATGTCCCCCTTGGGCAAGGACACACATCATGGAATTAGTGTGGTCAGCTTTTCAGAACTGTGACGAATACACCCCACAATAATGCACTCACTGGGGCTCCTGGTTCCAGAGGTTCAGTCCATGGCTGGCCGATGCCATGGCTCTGGCCCAAGGTGAGGCAGAACAAAATGGCGGAAGGGCCTGGAGGAGGAGAGCAGCTCAGGACGTGGCACCAGGAAGCAGAGAGAGCTCTGCTCACCAGGGACAGGGTAGAGTCCCCAAGGGCACAGCCCAGTGACACACTCCCTCTAAGAAGGTCCCATCTCCTACGCTATCCACTCCCTCCCAATTCGGCTATAAATTCATTAATGGATTAATCCACTGGTAAGATCCGAGTCCTCATGATCCAACCACCTCCCCAGAACCCCAGCTCTGGACATTGCCGTACTGAAAACCTAGTGTCCACTGCAGGAGCCTTTGGGGAACACTGCTGACCTAAACCAAATAGCCCAGACTAGTGACCACGTCCTAACCTACCTAATTGTGTGTGCAAAGGCCCTGCGTCCTCGTGATTTCACTTGGGAATCCCGGGACTCAGAGGCCGAGGGCACAGACGGGGATGAGCTACGACCCTCAAAGCAGCAGAAAACAGAACTCCAGGGAGTCCCTCTGCTTCTGGTTATGCGGCATCCGTCCCGGGCTGTCCTTCCGTCACGGCAGCTCCCTCGAGACGGGCGGGTAGTTTCCCCTGAACAGAAATGGACTGGTTCACGGCTGCGTGCTGGGTGAGCCAAGAGCAAGAGGTGGAATCTGGAATGTCCCCAAAGGCTCCTGTGTGGAAGGCTTGGTCCCCAGTGGAGCAAGGTCCAGAGGTGGGGCTTTAGGGGAGGGATTGGGTCATGAGGATTCTGAGTTCTTCAGTGGATTAATCCATGGGTGGATCCATGGAATGGGCCATTGGGAGGGTGGAGACTGGAGCAGGCGGGACCTCGTTGGAACAAGTGAGTCTTTGGACACCTGCCCTCGGGGACTATACCCTGTCCCTGGCCACTTCCTGCCCAAGTCCTGTCCTGGGCAGCCATGGCCTTCTCTCTTCGTCTGTGTCTCTTTCTCTGTCTCTTTGTGTCTCTGTATATCTCTCCATCTGTGTCTCTGCATATCTCTGTCTCTCTCTCTCCTCTCTGTCTCTGTACCCACTTGTCCATTCTCCCCTCCCCGTCTCTCCACCTTCCTCTCCCTCTCCCTCCCTCCTGTCGGGCCCGGAGGTGGATCATTCACGGCAGTGGCTGGATCTCTGCCCAGGGTCCTATCTTAGCCAGCAGCTGTGGAATGCGCCCTGAAACGCACACAATGATTTTGCAGAATTTAAAATTCTCCAAACAAGGAAACACTCAACGTTGGACGCAACAGACGTGCTCATTTCTCGAACTCGATCCCTGGGCATCGTCTATGAGCTTCAAAATGTCACAGTGGACACGGGGACGGAGGACAATCAGCACGCGCCCATCACAAAGAAAGTGAAAATTTGCAAAACAGACACGGGGAAGCCCTGCACACCCAGTTCCTCTTCCTAAGGTCTGTTTGCTCAATATCAAGAAATCTGTATTCAGTCGAGAGAATTTCTTTTGGAAAAAAAACCTGGGGGCACTATTTGATCAATAAACAAAATGGCAGGATAGGGTTCCCATTGAAGTGAGGCCAGGCGTTTTTCAGAAAAGCCAAATAAAGAAAATATGCTATCAACAAACTTGTACAAGAGGGAGAATTAGAATGTTCCAGAGACTGAGGAGGCTGAGGCAGGAGGATCGCAAGGATTGCCAGCCTCAGCCACTTAGTGAGGCCCTGAGTAATTTAGCAAGATCCTGTCTCAATATAAAAAGTGAAAAGGTCTGGGGATGTGGCTCAGTGGTTAAGCACCCTTGGGTTCAATCCCTGGTACAAAAAAAAAAAAAAAAAAAAGAATGAAAGGAAGAAAAAGAAAATTCATGAAGGAAAAAAGCGGTAAAAATACCCAATATTTTGGGTAATGAACAGTAAATATTGACATTGCAAAACAGCATCTTCAAGAAAGAGTTAAAACACAGAACAATGGTGCATTAATCAGGACAAAGTGTGCGGCTGGGGGCAGTAGTGATGCCTCAATCCCAGGGGCTCAGGAGGCTGAGGCAGGAGGATCGCCAGTTCAAAGCCAGCCTCAGCAATGGCGAGGCACTAAGCAACTCAGTGAGACCCTGTCTCTACATAAAACACAAAATAGGGCTGGGGATGTGGCTCAGTGGTCGAGGGCCCCTGAGTTCAATCCCCAGTACCAAAAAAAAAAAAAGAGGAAGTCTGTGAGTTTCAATGTGCTGAGGCATTTGCTTCGTCTGGAAAGGAAGTAAAAATAATTAAATTTAGACTTTAAGGCTCAAAGGTGTGTGTTGTAAAAATCTAGAGTAACATTCATGTGAATAAAAGCACTGCATAACTTCTAAGTTTACAAAGTACAACGTGAGTGATTATCATAAAAAACCAGAACAGTGGATTCTCCAAAGGAAAGAGAAAGAGACGCAGATCCCATCCAACAAGCAGAAAGCAACAGTCAAGCTGGAGATGTGAACATACATCTATGAGTCATTTTATTAAATATCCTCCAACTCCATGTGCCAGCTTCAAGACAATCAGACCAGGCAAGACGAAAAACCACAACCAAACTACCTTTCCTCTCTGAGAGGCATATCTAATGGTTACCCAAAGCTCCAAAATAAACTCAAGAAACTCATTTTATTTGAAAAATGCTGACTCAAATACGAGTGTGAGAGCTGTATGAAGATCAAAGATATCTTTAGATGAAGCCACCGCTCACGAAAAAGACTGGTATTGCGAATAGCTTTCATGGATCGAGAAAGTATTAAAATGCTAAACATCTACGCACCCACAATCACAGGCGAAAACGTAAAGCAAACCATTGCGTTAGAGCTGTATTAAGACCACAGATGACTTTAACACTGGAAAAACACTTCACTGATTAAGGAAATATCTAAACACCTATGCATCTAAAATCACAGCCCCAAATACATAAAGTCAAATTTGAAGCAACTACATGGAAATATAAGCAAAGAGTAAAACCATAGCGAAAGATTTGAATGCGACTTCTCTCAGTCACTGAAAAAACAAAGCGGATAAATCAGATCAGGAAAGATGTACTCCAAACAAAAAGAATTAACAAACTCTGGCCTCAAAATCACGTGCTGAATATTGACTACAGCTGTGATTGAATCCCGGGGTGCTTAAGCACTGAGCCACATCTCCAGCCATTGTTATTTTGAGATAGGGGATTGCTAAGTTGCTTAGGGCCTCACTAGGTTGCTGAAGCTGGCCTCCAACTTGTGATCCTCCTGCTTCAGCCTCCGTAGAATGGACATACTTGGTAAAGATACAATTGACTGAAACTGGACATGTTTTTAGAGCTATACAATTTACCAAAACTGAGAGAACCCAAAGAAAGAGAAAATATGAGCAGTGTTATGACCACAAAGGAGATGGCATTCCTAATGAAAGAGCTCTGGGCAAAGAAAGGCCCTGGAGACTTTCTTTGACTATCCTGCCAATTTTTTTTTTTTTTAAAAGCAATCATGTGACATTATTCAGAACATCCAAGACCTGAGGGACAAAGAGAAGGTGCAGTTCATTCTGTGTGGTGGTACGATTCCTTACATCAGCTCCTAGCAAGAGATTAGGGGACAATCTCTCTTAGGAACATCGGTGCCCTGATGATACTTACACCATCTGCAATATAGAGAACAAATAAGACAATGTCAGGGTCAATCCAGCCGTTGCAATTAACAGTGCAAACTATGACGTTCACAGAATAAAAGCAAACAAACAATTATCACAGAAGTTTTGATAATAAATACTCAGCAAGCAGAGTACACACCTGCAATCCCAGCCATTGAGGAGGCTGAGGCAGGAGGATCGCAAGTTTGAGGCCAGCATCAGCAACTTAGCAAAGACTAAGGAAATTAGCAAGATCCTGTCTCTAAATAAAAAATAAAAAGAGCTGGGGAAGCGGCTCAGTGGTTAAAAGCCCTTGGGTTCAATCCCCAGGATGAAAAAATAAATAAAATACTTTAGTGAACTAGAAATGTACAGAACTCATATTTTTTTCTCTCTCTCTCCTTCCTTCATTATTATTATTATTATTATTATTATTGTTGTTGTTGTTGTTATTATTATTAGGTATTGGGGATTGAACTCAGGGGCACTCGACCACTGAGCCACATGCTCAGTCCTATTTTGTGTTTTATGTAGAGACAGGGTCTCACTGAGTTGCTTAGAGCCTCGCCGTTGCTGAGGCTGGCTTTGAACTCGCGATCCTCCTGCCTCAGCCTCCTGAGCCGCTGAGATGACAGATGTGTGCCACCGTGCCCGGCCTGGTTCAGAGCACTCTCGTGGGGTCCCCTGTCCCTGCTTGTCTGGAGGGACTCACTAAGTCCCTAATTATACTAATTATAATTATTATAATTATATACTAATATAATTATTAGTATATGATAATTATTAGTATATAATAATTATATTAATTATTATATACTAATAATAATATAATTAAAATAATTATATTTTAAAATAATATAAAAATAATATAATAATTATATTAATTATTATATACTAATAATTAGTATATTAATTAATAATATATTAATTGACCTGCCTGCTTCCCTTCCCCAGGCAAGCACCGTCTCCTCCTCCACTCCGCCTGCTTCTGAGTGACATTCATGTCACCTCTTGGCAGTTGGAAAGCCACCTCCCTTGTCCCTCTTCCCAACCTTCAACTCTGCTGCAAAAAGACTCAATGAAACTGGAGGGGCGGTAACGGCTGGGGGGAACCGTGACCCTCGGGGCAGCACCTTGGAGCTCGATCCGTGGAGACACAGCCTCCTCAGGATGGAGAGAGACGGCTGGGGCGGGGTCAGGGTGGACCGCAGGGAGGCTCCTTCCGCTGAGGCCGCTGCCCCTGCATCCCGTCTCCATGGCAACGCCCCCCCCCTCGAGCATCTTCCCAGGTGAGACCCTGTTGCCCCAGCGAGACCCCCAGAACGTCCCTCTTAAACAAAGCGGGGTCGTCTAAGCCTTCCACGTGAAGACCTCCTGGCTGTTTTATTATTATTATTATTATTATTATTATTATTATTATCATTATTATTATTATTATTATTAATGCGGGCTGTTAATCATCAATATCATCTTTGTTTCCTAATTTTTTCCGCGGGGTTGATTTAAACGCCCCTGACAGCCCCGATCCAATCCGCCCATCCAACTTGACAAGCCTGAGGGCTCGAGCCGCTGTAAGCTCTCAATTATGCATAATCCCATGTTTTCTGGGGTTTTAATTGAATCACTCCTCTCAAAGTTGTTATTTTTAATTTACGACATTTGATTTCTGACACCGGTCCCTCTCTGTCATAAATTATGCAATCAGGGGCTTTTGCTGGTGTGTGGTGATTTAAAAAAAAACTAATTAGGCATGATTAAAAAAAAAAAAAAGAAGAAGGGAAAAAAAAAAAAAAAAAAAACCCAGACACACACTAAAACGGAGACCTCTTAAATATGGGCATGTTCCCGCGTGAAGGGGGCTGGTTTGCCCCGAAAAGCCTCATTTTCGTTCTAACCGATTACGTTGGGTTTCGTACAATTTGATTGATTTTGACAGAAATGAAAGAAAGTGTGAGCTCGGCTCCCCTCCCTCTTCCCCTCGCGGAATCTCTACCAGACGTGGGGTTAGGCGGCCGGCTGATGTGGGTTCCTCCTGAAGCTCATTGAATGCAATTTTGTTAAGTAAGCGGGAAAATGAACGTGAAGAGTTCCGACTGGAACCCGGACTTTTCTTCGGCTCCGCGAGCAGGGATTAGGACAGGGCTGCGTGCGCAGAGGCCGAGGGGCAAGGACGACAGAGAGCGGAGGGACCAAAGGGGGGGGGTCGTTGTCCTCTGGGACCCGGGCTAATGGCACCGAGGAGGGGAAAGAAGTGAAAAGAAAAATGCATAACTTGTTTTTTTTTCTTTTGCAAAGGAAAAGTAGGGTGTGGATGAGACAGAGAGGGGACTGAGCTAAGACTCTGCAGAAGAGACTTCAGCTTGGGGCCTTGCTGCTCTGCGCTGATAAGCTGCCCTGGGTCGGTGGCGTGGTACACCTAATTCTTCTTAGCTTTTAGGTACTGGGTACCCTTGTCTCCAAGAAAATGAGCAACCAGCAAAATTCAGACCTTCCTGTTCTTTGGGGTGACATCTGCCCATCTGTCAGGTGTGTGCAAAAGCATCCTTTCCCATATCTGTGGGTTGCAGTAGAGGGACTTGGGCCGGGGGCGACATTTAGGAAAACACAGGATGTCACCAAAGTTGGAGCAATACTCAGAAAACATTCTGCCAGCCGGGCGCGGTGGCTCACGCCTGTCATCCCAGCACTTAGGGAGGCTGAGGCAGGAGGATCGCGAGTTCAAAGCCAGCCTCAGCAACGGCGAGGCCCTAAGCAGCTCAGTGAGACCCTGTCTCTACATAAAACACAGAATAGGGCTGGGATGTGGCTCAGTGGTCGAGGGCCCCTGAGTTCAACCCCCAGTATAAAAAAAAGAAAAAGAAAAGAAAACATTCTGCCCAGGGTGGACCAGCTGTCTGACGGTGTGCAAAGCCTTTCCTTTTACAACCCGGATGGATCCGGGATGAATTTCTGTTCACAGGAGAAGCCAAGGGCTCCCCCCAGCCTCCCGCATCCTCTAGGCTGGAAATCAACCGTGGTAAAGAAGCTGCAGCCCCTTGTGGGTCAGGGGACCTGGACAGGCTGCCTAGTGGAGTCTGCCGTGGCGTCCGGTCCCCACGAAGGACAATCCCCAGGCCTGCATTGGGTGGAATTAGGTGGAGCAGACACTCGGGCTGGTTTCCTACCCCAGGAGCTTGAGGTTTAATGAGAAATAAAGCCGAGCACAGCCGGAATCAAGCCGGGCAGATTCTTTTCGTTTTTTAAAAACACAACTCTACGACCCCTGGCTCAGCTATGCTGCTTACTCCACCGCTGGCAGAGATGGGACCCTGCAAAAGTCCCCTGGAGCAGAACCAGAGGAGGTCAAAGCCACCTCCAAGGCTCTGGGTTCTCACCGGGTTTATTCATTCATAAGAAAACAGAAAAAAAAAAAAAAAAGCATAAAAAGCACTTAATTCCTCTTCTCCAGGGGCGATTCTGATGTACACAGAGATTATTACTTGTTCCAACCTGGTTTTTTGGTCCATTTTCTCCATATCTAGTGCAAATGGGGGAGGGGGCTGCCCTCCTTTGGGGGAATGTTCAATTAGCCTTAAACTTGTTACTATGTTGCAAATGCACATCTAGGAAACGCTGATGCGCAGCAACCAGCAGGAAAAACCAGGGGTGCGTCCTTTATCTACTGTTTTCGCTCCTGTAAACTTAAACCACCGATTCTACAGCAGGATGCCTCTGCTGTTTAGCCCGGAATCCACAAAGCCCACGTTCCTAAAGCCGGATTTCCTTTCTCACCAGGAAACCCTGCACAAATATTCTGATCGGTCATCCATGGATTTATTTCTAATTGGCCAACGAAACCTGCAAAGGTGGGATGTGATGTGGCTCCAGGTTTTGCAGTGTGTACTCACCGTGGACGGGTTGAATACACATCCTGTGGGGCATTGCAAATGCTCCGAATTTAGTGTATTAGCAATTTCCAAGAACTCAATGATAATGGTCAAGTAAAGTTGATGGGGTAGTGTGGTGTTGCAGTTTATACTATGGAGGAGTCCTCAAAATATTGAACAGATGCTGGATAGGGTGTAATCCTAGCAGCTGTAATCCTAGCAGCTTGAGAGGCTGAGGCAGGAGGATCACAAGGTGGAGGCCAGCCTCAGCCACTTCATGAGGCCCTCAGCAACTTAGTGACACTCTGTCTAAAAATAAAGTATCAAACGGGCTTGGGATGTGGCTCAGTGGTTAAACACATGCATTTGATCAATTTCGTTTTCAGGATCAGAAATCTGTGAAATCTCATACCCATCATCTTGTGAACCCCAGAAGCCTCTGAGTGGGGTCCACCTAGGCCTGTTTATATCGCTGGGAGCAAAACCTGCCATTTGATCTGCATGGCTGAGAATATCTGAAAGATGCATTGGTTTCGGAGGACGGGCTTTTTGCAGAAGAGTTACTTAAGCTCCATTATCTTTAAAAAAAAAAAAAAGAGAGAGAGAGAGAAACAGTCATGCCTGACCTCTTGCCATTTAGCATCAGCACTAAGCGTGAGAGATTTTATTTAACACACACACACACACACACACACACACGCACACGCGCGCACACGCACAGATTTACGCAGGAGAGCCCGCCGCGGTGTACTTAGGAGCTTTCTATTTATCGTTCCCACCCTAAGGGAACGCGGCATATGGAATATGCATCAACCCTCATTTAAGAGCTAATTTCTCAGCCTAATATCGGGTCGCACGTGAGAGCTAACTCGCTGGAGGGGAATCGGGAACTTAACCGCTCTGTGCCCTGATCCGCAGCCATCGTCTCCACACGGGAGAGGCTTCTGCGTGTTAGAGAAACGAGTTGTCCCTCCACGGGCGATTACACCGCAGCCCTCCAAGGTTGCCCCCAAGCCCCAAGTGTCCACACCATCCAGGGGGCCGAGAAAGAGGCTGTCCCCACGGAAAAAGCTTGGAATCAGGCACCCGGGCCTCGCCCCCAAGCTCCCCAAGAGAATTCCAAAATGGCACCAGGGACTTTGGATTTCCACCAGCACGTTGGAACTGCGCGCTCTGGTCCATCTCCCCACCAGGAACCACCCACGGATGCTTCGGCCCCGGTTTCCTTAGAGGCAAAAACCGAGAACCAGAGACGCAAGCTTCCGCTCACCCACTTTAGTTGCCAGAGA
>PVHX01030107.1:0-16186 GCA_004024805.1 Geosciurus inauris | reverse complement strand
CCCCCAGACACTAGCACCAATCTAAACTTGTTTCATGCAATCTCCCAAATCAGAGTATTCCTCTCCCATGAGTACACAGGACCCATGGGTACATCCTCTGGCCACATTGAAAAAGCTAAGGTGAAGATTACTTGTTCTAGTAACAGGACTATGGTGTCCTCTTCAAAGGTATCCAATCTTCCTGCCTCTCAGAGGTTGTGAGTCAACGAGTCAACCACACCTGGCAAACTGCATGAGATGCCTTGTCTCTCCATGTCTGCCCACCCACTATAGAGTTGCTTACCATTATTCACAGATTGTTAGCCACCCATCCATTTGTGTAGAGGAAATTGGGACCAGCTAGCCACTGCCCAGGTTTCCTTCAGTTTTAAATACTTTTACTATAACATTCCCCATCACCCTTACAACAGCTGTTCCTGTCTTGTCTCCTAGTGAAATGCTGCTGCTTGGAATTTGCTACTCTGGACCCAATGTCCCACTGGAAGCAACAATTCCATTTCAAAAGCAGTGTTGTGGGTTGGATATGAAGTGTCCTCTAAAGGCTCCTGTGTTAATACAGGAATATTCAGAGGTGAAATAATTGGATTATGAGGACTGGGGATGGGTGGTGACAGAAGGAGGTGGGTCACTGGGGCCTGCCCTATAAGGGTGCCTCTTCCCTGAGTCCCCTTCTGACCCTCCCCTGCCTCTCAGCTACCATGAGGACAGCAGCTTCCCTCTGCCACACCCTTCTGCTATGATGTTTTGCCTCACCTTGGGCCCAAAGCAATGGACTTGGCCTTCCACAGACTGGACCTCAGAAACTCTGAGCCAAAAATAAACTTTCCCTCCTCTAAGTTGTACTTGACAAGCATTTTGGTCACAGCAGCAGCAACACAAAAGCTGACAAACACAGAAATTGGTACCAGGAGTGGGGTCATTGCTGTGAGTAACCTGAACACGTGGTTCAGAGCCTTTGGAAATGGTTTGCAGGAGGAGTTTGGAGAAGCTTGGAGATGCAGAATGGAGAAGTCTTAAATTTTTGTAAGCGGTGTTTAATGGGTGTTTCCAGTGACAGTTCAAACGACCAGAATGTCAAGAGGAATGCAGACTGTGCTAATGATTTTCCAAGATAGAAATGAGGACTCTTGGGAACTGGACTAGAGGACACTCATGTTATATTCTGTCAAAGAACTTGTCTGCATTTTTCCCATGTCCTAAAACTGTGTGAGGCTGAATTTAAAGATGATAAACTGGAAGAAAAAAAAAACTGGCAGAGGAAATTTCAAGGCAGCATAGCATTCAGTCAGTGGCGTGGATTTTGCTAGAAGTTTTTATACAGATTTACTATGAGAATCAGGAGCAGAAAGTGAGCTGAAGGATTTTAAAAACTTGCAATTTGATCATAAAAGTGCCTATCAAACTGTGGCCAGGGAAGGTGTGCTGGTTGAAGAGATTATAACCACATAAGAGTGACTAAGTGCTTTGCACAGAGACAATAGAAAAGATGACTTGGGGGCTACTTGGGAATTTGCAAGAGCATACCCAGTCCAGGGCCAAGGGTATAAAAGGGAAAATTCCTTTGAAAAGAGATCCCGGGGGCATCCTGTTTGCACATGGGGGCCTAGGAAGTTGTTCCACTGTGCTCACCTGCCCAGGAACTCAGATGACACTGCAGCCATGATCCAAGGGGGTCCAGTTACTGCATAAGCTGGCAGCAGATCTTGGCATCATTGACATGGTGCTGGTTCTGCAGGAATGCAGGATGCTGGGGTTAAGGGGTCATGGAGCCTTCCAAGGAGATTTCAAAGGAAGGTCTAAGGGGCCAGTAAAATATATCAGGGTCAGAATTCATTTGGGATGCCCCCAAGAAGGTGATGCATGAAGCTGTTAAGGTGGAATAAAAACAGAAATAGGGACCCCAGGAATTAAGAGAAGCCAGTAATATGAACTCTCTGCTGAGAAAAGGAGCTGGCTACAGAGTGAGCCAGGGTAAAAGAGACCTTGTGCATTACAGCCAGCAAGGCCAAAGGGGCAAGACTGCCCAAGCGCTTTGCAGAGCACATTCACCGCCATGTTCCTAGATGCTGGGCAGAGTTCCAGGCAGAGCTGGGGGACCTGTCTGTCCAGCTGGGTTTCAGTCTTATTGTGGCCCCATCCCTTCCTTCTATGCCCCATTCCTCTCTTTTGTGATGGAAATGTTTGCTCTGTGCCACTGTATATCGGATATAGGATATACGTAAATTGCTTTTGATTTTTATAGGGGCTCACAGCTAAGAGTTTGACTTGAGTCTCAGAGGAGACTTTGGACTTGGAATTTTGAACATTCCTTAACTGATAAGACTATGGGACTGTTGAAATGGATTAAATGTATTTTGCATTGTGGGCGGGGCATGAGCTTTTTGAGGGCCAGCTTTGCATATGTATCCCTGAAAAGCCCATGCCCAACCCCCAATCTCCAGGAGCTTTCAGTGGTTGGGAAAGTTGTGCACACATCCAGCTGTTAAACAGCAGAGAAATGGAGGTAAGAGCCACCACAGCTGCTTATGGGGGGATAGCTGGGACCTGGGCGGCTGAGCAATTCACAGAGCAACCCAGGCAGGCACATGTGGGCTGGAGAATCCAAGGTGGAAGACTGGTACTGAGCCCAGAGAAATGTGCACAGCCTCCCAGTGAGGAACGAAGACAGGCCACTCCCAGAGATGGAGGACAGGCCCTCCCAAAGCCGAGGGACCCTGGGCCTCCTGCCTAGTGGAGGGCTCTAAAGGGGGAAGTAGGATCCCAGAGTGGGCATCTTGCTGGGTCACACCCCACCGCAGCACCCAGCTCTGCATTTGATCCCCCTGACATGGGCCTTTGTCCAGATATTGCAGAAGGGGCCTGTTTCCAAAGGGACCAACGAGATGAGGAGGGAAGGGAGTGTCCCCAATTCACCTCGCACCCCATGGGAGTGTGGGCTGTGGGGTGCGCAGCTGACCCGGCAAGTTAGCAGTCACAGCCGTCGTTAGCATCTGTCGGGGACTTGCCTCACTAGACACCGAATCGCAATCCACCATTAAGAAAAGGTCTCGCTTCTCCACATTCTGCCTCCCGCAGACGCACGACCACTGAAGTGCTAGCCTTTCAGCCATATGAGCATGAATGGCTCCGCCTGCCGCTTCCAGCACGCTGCGGCCCTCCTTATGGCTCGGGGTGTGTTATTTGTGGCCTTAGCAACAGATGGTACCATTTTTGAAGGCAAGAATGAACTCAAACTCAGGCCACTGATTTTTTTTAGTTCTCGACTTCTTTTAATTCTAGGAAGCATACCATTAATTTGCAAAGTGAAACCACCGAATTCTCGCTCACCTACACTGTCCTTGCTTAAACTTGCCGAGTGCGTGCAGAACGCCTTCCCCTCCTGCTCACAGGACAAGAAGCAGAAGTGACTCCGGGAAGAGGAGCTAGACGGCCACCTGGCCCCTCAGGGCACGTTCCTCCCCTACACCCAGCCTTCTTTTCTGTTCCGCTGCCTGCAGCATCCTTGTGATGCATCCGCTAGCTGGAATCTCACCTGCTGTCAGGTAAAGGTGATCTAGTAATCGCTTTAACCCAGTGCTCATGAATCTCTGCATCTGGACACGGCGTCACTCAACTGTGTTTGTACATGTGACAGGAACACGAGGCCAAGCTGGAGGCCGGAATTTCCCCCAGAAGATGGTTGTATCCAAGACCAACAGAAACACTATTGTTTCATAAAACAGACAAGGAGAACTTCAAGGAGTTCCGAGTTTGTTCCCGACAGTAAATTCAATGCTTTTAAAAAGTCAGATTCTTTTCAAGAACATTTTTTCTTCTCATGATTCTGGAGCTTCTGTTTCACCCATGTCCTGCACCCCTGAGGGGACCCAGGCTGGAAGAAATCTGAGCAGGGTTTCCTGGTGACTGCCACCTGTACCACAGGCTGTCTGGGCTGCCGGAGCCTCCCTCGTCTGTGATGGGAGCTCAGGAGCACCTGAAGCTCGTCTTGGAAACGCTTATCTGTGGGTCTGAGGCAGGAGCAGAGGAGGGGAGCCACACGTTGTAAACAAGGAGGAGGAAAGGGATTGTAACTAAGGTGTCCCTCAGGTCCCCCTCCCTGGCAGGCGTGTGGCAAAGAGTCCCTCTCCATGATGCTGCTCAAGATCCCCACACCCATTATACGCATGAACCTGAGGTTCCCACAATCCCTTGGGGGTCACAGCTTTTGTTTCCACTTTACAGATGAAGAGTCTCAGGGAGGTTCTGCAGCTTCCCCAAGTGCAAAAAGCAAGCCCCCCCCAAAATGAAAACCAAGAGGGAAGCTGGGCCTCCTCACGGCCCAGCCATAGCTCCGGCCTTCACAGATCCTTGGATCACGGGTTCTGTTACCAGGAGGGTGGCCAAAGGAGGCTGGCTAAACGTTTATGTGCTCAGGCTTAAAACAAACCCATCTCTCTAAAGGCCCACAATTATCAAATAACCACAAAGGGGGAACCCCACACTTTGATCTCCTGCACTGGGGTCACATTAAAGTGCTCTGTAACCGAGTGAACCGCACTGGTGTGGGGCGGTTCCTTCAAGATGCAGCCAAATACTTTAAAAATCCATTTGGGGAAACTGAGCACTCTTGGAGCATGTAAGTCAGGGGTAGTTAAATTACTATTTGTAATTACAGCTTACAACACCTCAGAAAACCTTCAAAATGTACGAAAGTGGCTAACCTGAGATTACAGGCACCACCACCCAGCTAGGTGCAGTTGTGAGGTTTAAGGGTTTCCGCACCGTGTGTGTGGGGGTGACATCTAAACACATCCCGCGTTCCCCTGCCACAGGAGTGCCATAGCGGTGATCCCATGATTCAGAGTTTCAAATGGAAAGATTGCAAAGCTGATCCTAGGAGCGAACCACTGCCTGGAAAAGGGAACAGAGTGGATACCGCAAGGTGCAATTAGGGAGAGAAGAGTCATCCTCCAAACCTGAGAGGTGGGACTTGTCTTCAGGGCCCCCCTGCCCAGCACTGCACCTGCCCTGGAATAGAAGGTGGCCCCCGCAGGTGCTTCACATCGGATAGGTACACACAGGTCACGTCCCCCCACCTGGCAGCACAAGGAGACCTCCCTTGTCGTCCCCACAGACCACCTTGGGGAAGTTCATGGGCTCCACCTTGAGTCGTTCATGCATGTGAGAGTAACGTCAATCACAGCTGCACTGCCCATCTCTGCAGGTGAGCTGAGGGCTGGACCATGGCTGAGAAAGGGCTTTGACAGGAAGCCTAGCAGGCTGCGAGCAGGGGGCATTGCTGGCTGGAACGAGTTCACATCTAGAACTTTGCTTTCTCACCTAACCTTTGGCAAACCTGAAGGCTTCTGACACTCTGCCCCTATAGCCAAGCCACCATGATGACTCCTGCCCTGGACGTCAGCGCAGGAGCCGGAGCCCTCCTGAGTCGAGGGTGACTCGCGAGATGCCTAAGTGCAGTGTATTATTAGCCTAAATGGCTTGATGCTCTCGATTCTCTTCTTAATGGATATGTATTTCCATGTCACAAAACCACATCGCAATTGGCAGTGAGGGCTGAGCCTGGAGCTGTGCAAGAAATGGGCGGTTAGACAAGATGCCAGGGAGGTAAGGGAAGGAGCGGGAGCTGCCGAGCAGCCACTGCACCTGCAGGGCACGGGCAGGGTGAGAAGGACGGAAAGCGGTCGGTCCTGGGGTGGCAGAGAGGCCGGGGCTGCCTTCCACAGAGGAGGGGAGCAAGACTTTCTCATGCACCATCTTTTGCATGAGCTCAGGCTGTGAACGACCATCTTCTCGTTCACAGGTTAAACTCAGTGTTTACTTCAGGCAGGTCCCCGCCAAGCACTGGCAGGCTTTGGTGGAGCAGACTCAGTGGGGACTCCAAGGTGTGTGCCTGCCCTGGAGAAGGTCTTGCTCCACCCAGAGGGCTGAGAATAGCTGAGCACGCGGTCCACGCCATAGCAGCTGCTCCAGATCTGCATGGAATAAAATGCAATAGGTCTGCGGGAAACAGCAGCATCTGCCAGAGACCCTGGAGGAGGAGAAGAAGGAAAAGGAGGAGGAGGAAGAGGAGGACGAGGAGGAGGGAGAGGATCTCAAAGGAAATGGCGCCGTCCCAGCCTCAGAATGGATAGAACTGCTTGTGGACGCGGGGCCACGCTCCCCACACAGGGTGGAGGGGAACCAGCCACAGCACAGGTCCCATGTTAGCAAGACTGCAGTGCTTCTCAAGCCTCGGCTTCCTCAGTGAGGACCAGGGCAGTTGGGCCATAAGTCTCATGGGGCCATGTTGGGGCTCAGGGGCCATAAGGCGGCGCAGGACAGAGGACCTGGGCCCGCAGAGCCACTAATCATCCATTGGGATTCGGCTGATGATCAGGGAACAAGGACAATGTGGAGGGACACTACACAGAATGCTTGTGTTGCTCCAAGATTTTAATCTAAGCACCATGACTTTCAAGAGCCCTTAATTACTGTGAAAGAGATTGTGGCTGAAGTCATTAAGATTGAAATTACAATATTAAGAAACAGGAAAATCAGAAGGTTATTAATATAATGATCTGGCTGGCTCGCCACACCAGGTCCCTGTCCCACAGTGCGGGTGGTGGCCCTTCCCTCCATGTCGGTCTCCAGCCTGGCTGTGTAGCTCATCACAGCCCTGCCTGCCCCTCGGGGCTCCTGGAGGTCCAGAGCAGCTGCCAGCGCAGACTGGTGTGCCCTGCACTGGGCCTGCAAGCCGCCCCTCTCCCTCCAGGAACTGCACTTCCCCACCCCCTGAGTCCCACCACAGTGGCTGACGGACCTCCCTCGGGCAGCTTCCTGCTGGGCTCAGCGTCTGCTCCACTGGACTCGGTGACTCTTTCCTCCACCCTTCACTGGACCCAAAGGAAAGCCGCTTACTCTCCTGTCCCTCGACGAGGGATGAGCAGGACCCCACAGTGGCACCTCCAGGGTACAAGATGTCCCTGAGAGCTCATCCTGGTTAGAGAAATAAGGTTCACTCAGCTCACAACAGTAAACATGATGGGAACGCAGAGGGAGAGAGCATTCCAGAAAGATGGTTTAACAGAGGAAATCTAGCTGAAACTTCGAGACCGGGACAGTCTTTGGAGAGCTGGAAAAGATGAGAGCTTTTGATGGAGTCGGAGGGCTCAGGGTGTGTCCAGGGGCCCCAGACGCTTCTCCAGCACATCCTGGGGCAGGCCTGGCTCTAGGCTCCAGAGTGCAGCAGTGGACAAAGCCAAAACACTGTCTGGTGTGGACCGCACTATGGTGTCCAAGGGTCTGGAGAGAAAAGCTCCCAAGAGAAGCAGGGTCCTGACTGAGAACAGGTCCCAGCAGCTGCCGACCCGATCAACCTGTTCTGCCCACTCAGGAGCACTGGGATTCCCACAGCAGCCTGCAGTGCCTGGCCTGCCCCCCACCTGTTGCCACAGGCTCTGACCTTGAGCACTTGACCCTTCCATGCCAAGCAGACAGAATCAGCCCAACACAAGGGTTCCATGATGCTGGCTACATCTCAGCTTTCAGATAACGGTTTCTTGGGTTACCAGGGGGAAAACATCTATGTACCTGTGCATGTTTATTTCATTTACAAGCTGCAGCAGTGTTTGTTTTTCTTATTTTAGTAATTGAAGTCCCCACATGTGTTTCTAAACCCTCATTTGTACATCAGTCTGAGTTTGCACCTTACACAGAAAGTAGGCATCTAAAAAGAACTGAAAGCCACTAGGACTATTTTGGGTCCTTAAATCCTCATGAAAATGAACTCTGGGTGATTAGGGGCCACCTCTGAAATACACCTACTTCTTAGGAAGTACTCGTAATCATGCATGTGGTATCAGCCATTAACAAGTTGGCATTGATTTATTACTCAGACACGGAGGTTGGTAGGGAAAATAAAAGCGTGGGCAGGTGAGGAAGGAGGCACAGGAGCTAAACTCCTCCCGCAGTGAAGCAGGACAAGTTCAGAATCAGCTGGCAAGGGCAGGTCTGGACCTACATCTCCCCACTGTCCTGGGCTTACGTCCTGAACCAGAGGAAGACTGTCCAGGACATGTCCAAACATGTCCAGCATCCAGATGTTTACCTGGGTGGCCAGGGCAGGGGAGGGTCAGAGCAGAGTCCAGGAGGAGAGTGTGTGGCATTCGGGAGGCTCTCTGGCAGGTATCAGGACACAGTTAGGTAACTCTGACACCTAGGCATTGAAGTTCAAAGCCAGGGACACAGAGAAAACTGAGATACTGAGTTCAAAGTCAACCAGCAACAAGAAGAAATTAATGTTAAGTCTATGAGCTGCTAATTTGGGCCACCTCTGTCTGGGTGGAGCTGGTCTCTAGATGGAGCCCCAGCTTTGAAGTCCATGGAGATGGCTGAGGGCAGTGTGCTCAGGGCGCAGGTGGAGCCCACGAAGGGGAGAGGGCATCAAAGACAAACTTGGCTGGTGCACCATTTGCTCAGGGTTGGGCCCAGCTCAGGTTACAGCCGCCCGGGTCCACTCTGCTCACCTCTGTTTGCTTAGGTTTGACTCACAGGTAGAATTCTGGTTTTGTTTCTCACTTAGGGAAAAAAATAGCTTTGTAAAGGGAGGTTACTAAATAAAACTTTGAGAACTCTAGTCACTCTGCTAGGATGACTTCTTCTTTGCAATTTGATCCCTGGCAGGTTACTGTTCCAGGGTAGCATTCCCAGGAGACTAGAAGATGCTTGAAAGAGATTCTTGCTGAATGTGAACCTGCCTTGGAGGTATTCTGCCTGCCCAGCTCCCGGCTGACAGTTTGGGGACGGTCCAACCTCAACAGTTTCTCTTTATTCCTTCTGGAAGCACAGAGACGGCCTGTTGTTAGGCAGGACAGGAGAGGCTGGAAAGCACATGCTCCTTGGGGCACTGGGCAAGCACACCTTCCTGGAGAGAGCTCTGCTCGCCCCTCTCTGGTGCTTCCCAGCTGACTGCGTGCCATCGGATCAAATGGGAAGAGCCAGCAGCCCAGAACCAGAACCTTGGGGATAAGCACAGCAAACGGGCCGGGCCGTGGTGGGCAGGCAGCACAGGGGCCCTGGAGTGCACTTTCCTGTGCAGATGGCTGGCTCGGCCGTCCAGGGCGCACAAGATGAGCTCTAGGTAGAATCGCAGAGGGCGTAGGACACCACCTCATGTGTTGGAGGCCCGACGAGCACGTGCGAGTGGATCTGTTAGCTTTAACTTAAACTAATTGGAGCATCTGAGAGGCTCTCAGCGAACTCAATCTGAGAACTCCCGTGCCGGCCCTTGGGGGAACCAGACTCGGGGCCCAGACAGGAGGACAAGCAGAGAGACACTGTCGGTGGGTGAGCGGTCAAGAGATGGCTGGGGCTGTCCTGCCTGGCCGCGTGGGAAGCAAAGGGTGGAGGAGGTTGCACACAGAACGTGTGCAGGGTGGCCCCTGGGATCCCAAGCGCCTGTGGGATTGGACAGTAGGAGACAGGGGCAGGGACTTGGCCCAGGCTCTGAGTTGCCCCTCGTGAGCACCAGCAGCCAGTCTCTGTGTGCTGCTCTGGGTCAGTGGAGGGCACGTGCCTTGGCAAGCTGCCCTCCCCTCCCACAGAGAGCCATAGGCAGCAGTGCTCACGGAAGTCCCCACGTGGAGGGGAGGACCTGGGCTCCTGAAGGGGCCAGTTCTGGCCTCACAGCACCACGCCAGGACCAGATGCTGGGCACATGAGTGCCACACGGGGGACCCCGCTCCCTGCACCTGCGCCGCACAGCCGAGCTCGAGCTCTGGAATGTTCCACCCACTGGAATGCACGTGGGCTTTAGACACTGCTACCCATGCCTGGGCAAACCCAGAACGCAAACTCCTCCAGCATACCAACATCCTGTGTCCCCAGACACGTGACCTGGTGAGAGCTCAAGGCAGGGCTGGGACAGAACTCCGCTGCCTCCAGCGTCCGCTCAAAGGCAGCTTCAGAGCACGCTAGCTGGGCCAGGCCAGGGCGAGCATCCACACAAACACGTGGCCACATCGAGGCGCCCAGGAGCTCTCGTCTTCCAATTCAAGCACTCCTCGCTCCAGGGAGGTGGATGAGCGCGGGCTGCGTCCCACATGGTGGGCTGCGTTCCACATGGTGGGCTGCGTTCCACAGAGGGCTCTTGCTCCTTTTATCACTTACCTTATAACCAACCATGTATTTCTATGAAAAAAACATGAGACGCCCCGTGTGCAAGGTGTATGCAGAATGGACTCTCTTCCCTCTTTCAACCGGTATTAGTGAAGCGTGTCTGGTGCACCCACCCAAGGCAGAGAGCACTCCTGTCCTCGGGTCTCTGGCCACGAGCTGGGAGAAAGATGTCCCACAGAGACAGGATCGTGTGCGCAAAGGGGCCAAAACCCACTGGGAGGTTCAGAGGAGGGGGATGAGTACACGTGGCATGGGTAAGAAAAGACCCCAACAGGCAGGTCTTGGGATGCCCCTTGGAAGATGGAGGCCACTCCCAGGGAGGAGGGGAGTGGGAGGCCTCGGAAGAGCTGGTTTGTATCAGGATGTCATCTAAAACAGGGAAGAGAGCTGGACTCGGACTGGGCAGCAGTTAGGGTGTGGGCTCGCTGGGGCTGGAGAGACGTGCCCGCCACAGAGGCACAGGGTAACGGGGTAGCAGGGCCCCTGGACAGGCTGGCTCGGGGTGCTCTGCTGTGCCCACGTGACTCTGTCTGAAGATCTCCTTTCCAACCAGAGATAACAGTGGATAGAGAAGGAGAAGATATTAACAGTCATCAGGTCCTTAGCTTAGAGGGTCGAGAGTGAGCATCCGCCGCTCAGCTCCTGGCTGGGCCTGGGCTTGTAAGGTGACCGTCCCAGACTGCTGAAGGCCACATGAGCCCTACGTGAGGGAGACACTGCCCTCAGGATCCACGTGCCCTGCCCGGGAAGAGGGGGTGGGGAACTAAGGGAAGGCTGAGGTCAGGTGGCAACAGCAAAGCGCAGGGCTGGGGAGGCGCAGAGGGCCACCCCACCAGGGAACACCCCGCAGGTAAGCCGAGGGCCCCTCCCACCCCGCCAGGGAACACCCCACAGGTGAGCCGAGGCCCCTCCCACTGCAGGTCCCGGCAGGCACCTCCCCCGCGCCGGCCTCACATGGACGGTCAGGACTTGATCACAGGTCTACTGCAGGTGTCTCAGGCTCATACCCGAATGAAAGAGACCCTTAGCACCTTCCTCGACAGCAGCTGCCACCTGAACTCCACCGAGCTCATTCTCAGGTGTCCACCTGGTGACCTGAGCCCTGGGTGCCCCCGAGCAGCTCAGGTTGGAGTGGCCCAAGCCCCAGCCCTCTAGCTTTCTGTCCTCATCCTGCCCCTCCCACACCCCCACTCAGCAAAGGAAGCCAGACACTCCGTGCCTTCTGTCCCCCCTCTTTCCTCTCGGCCAACCCCTAACCCGCAGCAGAGCAGGCGGCCTCATCTTCAAACCACAGCTGGACATCACACTGTCCAGCACTGAACTCATGCCTGAACGGGTGCCTCCCCCTTGGCCTACAAATGTGTCTCCAAGAGAAACCAGGTCCTCAGAAGCAGGAAACGCAGTGGAAACAAGGGTGTGGACAGCGCGCCCTCGGCCCCGGGGTGGAAAGCAGAGGGGCAGCAGGCCCTCTCCAAACACCAGCAAGGGACTGCTGCGTGGCCCAGCGGCTCCTCCTCTGCACATACACAGCAGCAGAGAGCAGGGACCAGACAGACGTCACAGCAACACCAGCCACCGTGGGCCAAGGCGGAAGCACCCACTGTCCACCCAGGCACAAGTGGGCAAGCGAGACACAGTCCAGCCATGTGATGGAATGTTCCTCAGCCTCCCATGACTCTGAGCTGCTGCAGAGGGCCCTGAGGACGCCGTGCCCAATGAGAGACTGGACACAGAAGGACAAGGCCCGTGTGGCTCCACATGCACCAGGCCCCTGAAGGGGCCCGAGGCAAGGGGAGGAGGCAGGACCGTCGGCACCAGGCCGTGGAGGGGCCGGGAGAGGGCACCTGGCCAGGAGAGAGCTTCCATGGGGGAAGAGAAGAGTGTTCTGGAGGTGGGCGGTGGAGACGGCTGCAGCGCGGGTGAGTGCGCTTGCTGCTCTGAACTGTGCACTGAAGACTGTAAAGACCGTCGATTGTGACTGCGTGCAGGTCACCACGGCAGACGCGGGTGCCAGAGTGTCGATGTTCAGGGCCTGCTGGGCACCAGCCGGCGGGAGCCCTCCTGCTGCCCTGATGGAGGGCACAGTTCCACTCCCTCTGTCACCCAACGCACCCCGCCTTCTCCCCTCCGCCCAGGGAGCCCGGGGCCTCCCTCCCACCTGCCTCGCCTGCCACCACCTCCCAGGGCACTGATTACGGAGTGCTGTGCTTACTGGCTCATGGACGGTCTCTTCAAAGGAGAAGGCCAATGGATTGCATCTAGAACCCGCCGGGGTGCCCCGCGCCTGCCTGACAGCAAGTGACAGGAGTCAGGTCGATTCTGGAAAGAGCAGAAGGAACAGTTCAGAACTTTCGCTTTTCCTAAAACTCTGAGTCTGTGTATACTGATTTTGTTCCTGTATGTGAAGATAATGTTGTTGAAAGAAATCCCTATGGCATGTGTGGGCAGAGCAGGAAGCTCAGGGAACTGGGTGGAGAGGGCGTGCCAGCCATGCTGGCCCTATGGACTGCGTGTTGTGAGTGACCAGCTCACCATGGCTGGGCACCGGTGCACAGGCCAGCACGGGGTGCAGTGAGGTCTTTGACACATTCCGCACTAAAACAGAAAGGTCGGAAGAGCACGTCTTCATGTTTCACTTGTAAGGGATCCTCGTGATGAGACGTCCATCGCGGGCTGCCACACGGGCCTTCACAGGCTTCAAAAGGCCCAACTGAGGAGCCACATATTTGAGGCTCTGTGCAAGTTGAAAATCCTCTTGAAAATGCCGATAATATTCAAACAAATAGCTGGATGTTTGGGAAGAGAAAAACATTCTTTGCTGCCAGCATTTTCTCTAACCCTCAGCTGTCAACACAGGCTAAGACCCCACCTCTCAGATGCCGGGCTGCACCTGACGCCCCTCACCCACCAGCCACTTAAAATACTTTGCTTCCTTTTAATCAGAATAAGCTCCAATTGTCTCCCTTCAAACCAAGATTGTTGTTTTTATAACGTTAACAGTCTGAAACCGCCCGGCCCAGAGTCCGTGCTGTCTCTGCTGCCGCTGGCCTCAGAAAGGCGGCCCCAGTTTTACAGATTAAATGGAATTTACACAATTAAACCCCTCCAAGACATAGATAGAACTATCACATAAACACTAGGGAAAGAGTCTGTCGTTTCAGGAGCACAATGTGCAAGGGGAGAAAAAGCCAGGTAACAGGGCCTCCGCCGGGATGAACAGCCTCTGGACACTGGAGGAAGTGGGGGCAGGGAGGAGCACCCCGCGTCCTCCTGCCTCCTCCCAGGCCACGAGAGAGGCCCAGGAGAAGAGCCAGCAGCCCACACAAATTAGAGGAGAGCCGGCGAGGACCGCCACCCTCACTCAGGTCCTCCATCGATCCGGCTTCATTAAGTTGCTAAGTGGCTTCTGTACTGCAAGCGGGAAGAACCAGGAGCAGTTTGTTCCAATCCTCTGCAAAAACACTTCTCTCAAATTATTTTCAAAAAGGCCAAAGCTCCTATTACCTGCATAATCTGATTATATAAGAAGAGAAGAACAGTCACTCTCTGCTGGCGCCACAGTCCAAAAGATGCTGAAGGAAAAGAGGTCACCCCCAAGGCCAGACAGACCCATCGCCAAAACAGTCCCTGATTGAGCTGATCGCCGGCCAGCCACCGTCCCAGCCACAGGGGACTCGGTGACCGAGCGTGGCAGCACCTTCTGAGAGGAGATATCTCTTTGTTGGCAGCAGGGGGCCCCTGGTCCTTGCTTTTGTAATTCGTTTTGGGGGTAGCCTCCAAGACTGGAACACTGCTTGAGAACACTGGGGTTCCAGGGACAAATGCATGTTTGCCCTGTGTGCCCCTCCTTGTCCTGGACCTGCCACGCCACCACCATGCTGGGCCTTTCAGCAGGGCTCACACATGGCCTCCCCGGCGCGATGGAGTGGCAAGAGACAGGGATGGGTGAGACAGAGTCCGCTGACAACCCACGGGCCAGTGATGGACGGCAAGAGCTGAGGGAGCAAGCTCCACCTGCATCGGGGGCCCAGGAGGGAGCACGTGTCACCAGGAAGCCTGGGCCAGGGTGCCAGCCCGGCTGAGCTGTCAGGGCCCCAGCCGGTGTCACTGAGCACCAGGGCCCGCGCTGTGTTCCCAGGCCGCCTCTCGCAGCCGGATCGTCACTACAAGGCTCTGACACTAGCCTCCCGTTGAAATGAGTCTTTTCAAGATTTTTGTCACATCATTAATAACTTCATTCAAAGACCACACATCTCTACCTCAAGTGAAGCATTCAGCCATGCAGCCCACACCACGCCGACCGCACTTCCAACCCACCCTGGCGGCGGGGCGCACGCGGGAGCGATTGCTTACTGCTGCCTTTAGCTCCTGGTACTTCACGTATGTTGTTAATTATCTTTCCACGGCTGCACAAAGGAGGCATGTGAAAAGACACATCTGTCTTTGAAATGATTTCATAAAAACACGTGCAGGCAGGTATACGCACAGAGAGACCAACGCCTGGTATAGTTTTTAATTGCAGTGGGCCCTCACCTTTCCTGACTGTCCTTAAAGGACAGGGCTGTGCACTTTCCTCAAAGCAACCTAACCTCAAGGTGACTTCCTGAAAATATGCAAATTTGTGAATACAAAAAGATAACTTTCAGGATGCAGCCCACTCTGTGAGCAGAGTTGCTTACCCGGGGCCTGGGCCCCCTCTGCCCCTCCGCCAAGCAGGTGGCCGCGGACCCCAGGCTCCGGCCCTGCCCTTCCAGCTTGCTTGTCCAGCACTTCCTACAGACCCAGCACCGGGCAAGATCGCCACATGATGAAGCCAGAAATGCTGACCCGGGAACCTGGTTCTATCGGGCGAATGGCAGGGCGTGACCCAATGCACTATATTTATTCAGTTCCATTAATTGACTGATAACATCATTTAGAAAGTGATAAAAATCTTGAACCAACTGACAGGGGTTAGAAGAGCCACTGAGACCAACAGCACCCCAATTCGTGAAGCAAGGGTCACATACAGAGGAACCCACAGGGCAGTGCTCACCCAAGATCTGAAGCCAGCGCTGTGGGAGTGTGCGCCTCCATTTGGCCTCCATTCGGCCTCCATCTGCGGCCTCCATCCGCAGGGTGTGGCAAGCCCACGGGACCTCCAGGTCTCTTCTCCACAGAGCCCCAGGGTTCGCAACTCCTGAGCGCAGCATCTCAGAAGGGGTGGCCACTGTACACACGCGGTCCCCTTGCCCAGGCATGGCCCTTGGCCTCTCTCTGGTCCATACCGTGGGAAGAGCCTGTGTGAGGTCATGTTAAGCCCATCAGTGGAAAGCCGGCGTGGCCCAGTCAGACTCTGCTCCTGGTCCCTGGATGTGGCCATGGCCGAGTTCCCTGCCTGGGCCGGGTGTGGAGGACAGGCAAGCTGAGGGCCTGCGAATCAGAGCCCTATTTATCTCAACAAGTCGCAGCTCTTTCACTATCCAGAAATGATTTCAGTGTTCTAAAAAAATTACTGGAAGTACAGAAAGCTCATCTTTATAAAAATTATTATACCTTTAGTTTGCTTCCTGCAGAAAGGTCAGAGGGCCTAGATCCAATTAATGGTAAAAATCTCCTTCAGCCCACGACGTAATTTAGTGGTGACTACATTTTATTATTCCTCCAGTCTCCTTGAGACAAAAGCTACCACTGTGTTATCTCAGCCCTTTACAAAGAGGCTCATTATGGACCAAATCCCTATATATAAAACAAAAAATAAAAATCCTACAGGTTCTCTCTTAATGGATTTGTCACAACAAACAAACTGTTAAAGACCACATTCCTGCTCTTAAGACAAAGCGGAGGAACAGGTCGCTGCCTGGGTGCTGGGTAATGCGTGATTAACGAATGCCTGTGCCCTGGCCAGCCAGCGCCTGGTGTCTGTTGTTTGTGGCTCGCCAGCTGAAGCAGGCCTTCCTGCCTGGAATGGCTGGAATTCGTGAAGTGGAGAGAAGCCCAAGCCAGGAGTCATTGATGGCAGGACAGAGAACTGCCAGACTCAGCAACAAGC
>PVHX01030106.1:0-16190 GCA_004024805.1 Geosciurus inauris | reverse complement strand
TCAGATCTGAGAAAAGATCAGCACACGAGAATTAATATTACAAGGAAGAGTCTTTGAAATATAGATTGGGGAGCTCTGTGAAGAATGAAGGGCTTGGCTGGAGCTACACATTGTGCCTCGAGGTATCTGCTGAGTGTTCGAGCTATCACAAGTAGCCAGACATTTTTAAATATTGCCCAACTCATTTTTATTTCATCCTTTAAATTCCCTCCTATTTTTCTGTGAGTTTAGTGATGTGCGGACCCCTCGGCACGCTGTTACTTGGGTGCTGTGTGCACATCACTATTGTGTGGCCTGAGAGGCTTGCCTTGGATTCTGGGCTCTCTCCTGTGGGGTGCTGCTGAGTCAGGTGACCTCCCTGGACATCAGCCATCTCAACTAGAAAATGGTGCTCAGTTACCACATCCAAGTTAATTGTTTGGGTTGGTAAAGACTTAATGGTGCTTAGCTTCAGGAATCTTATGCCAGGATTTTAATGAAATATGAAAAGATCCCATATGCCCATTTCCAGAATCCTTAACCAAGAGCCTGCTAGCTTTTACTTCACAAAAAAGGAATCCATGGGTTGCGATCTCACTTAAAGGAAGCAACAAAGTCATCTCTAGGCTTGGCTGAAACAAAACAAAACAAAACACATTCTATTTGAATGTTTTTCAAAGTAGTGTCGTTACCAAAAATATACGTATATTCAGGAAATCTGCCTGAACTTCGGGTGACCTGAAATCTGCCAGCATGTATTATGGGCTAGGACATCTGGTGGTCAATAAACTGCTTTATTTATTTATTTATTTATTTATTTTACACGAAGCAGCTGTACTTGGGCAGATGACCAGGGGCTGTGCAATCAGAGTGTGAATAGCTGAATTAGTAAATCATATTAAGCTTCTTAGGCACTTGTTTAAGGGCTACATGTGCCTTTTTAATTTTCCTTTATTAAGGTCGGTCTCAAACATAGCAGTGTTAGCAGTAGGGTTATTAGTGACTTATTTGCTTCATTAAAATTTATGGCACTTTTTACATTCACCATCTGGGGCAATCTCTCCCCACCTCACTGTTAAAATGTAACTTAAAACCACGTCTGGCACTGATAGTTCCTGAAAAAAAAGAAAAAGAAAAAAAAAACCCTCTATAGATGGAATTCTTTTTTTCTACTGCCAGGATTACCCTGCCAGAAATTCAATACACAAACTCCATAACAGCAAAAGCAATGTTTCCATCCCAACCACACTCAGTCACTGCGAAGACACAAAGTCTCACGTTCAAGTTTCTTTTGCTATTAATTTCTTGTTTATAGGTAAAGGGAAAAAAAGGGAGGGGAGGAGTTGTTATTTTAAAAATTGCAGACTCTATGGAAAAATGGAAGTACTTAAAATGCTTTTGGCAGAATACTACGTACCTTCAAGTCCTGCAGTTTAATTCAGGACATTTTGGTTCAGGAAGTTACAAATATAAAATAACAGGATAATCTTAAATTAAAATTTTGTGATATTTAAGAGCTGGTGAACTTGGTAGTTATTATCTAATCCACCAAATTTGTATGTTTAAGTTTTCAAAAAATGATGAGCAAAGGGGGTGTCCATCCACAAGCTGAGCCTCCTGTTCAAATGCCAGGGAAGAAAATCTACATGTTTGGAACAGGAGACTCTTGGAAGGACATTTGAGATCTTCTGTGTACATATCTGCATATATAATGGTATGGTAAATGTGCATACAAATACATAAAACTGTAATTTTATGTTATTTATGTAACATTCTAATTAGACTTAATAACCATGGATATTTATGCCTGTAATGTCTAGAATTCTTTATTTATATAGCATTCTTTTTAATTTCAAGAATTTATATCAAACTATATATGCACTGTGGCAAAACATTGAGTCATAATCATGTTCAAAGAGAAAAATCTCTGACCTATTTATGTAACTATTGATATAATTTATGTAACTATTGATATAATTTATGTAACTATTTATGTAACTATTGATATAATTTTTGTGTTTCGGTTTCCTTATCTGTGACTGAGGGAAAAAATGTCTTCTAGATCTACCACATAGAGTTGTAATAATCAATTCAGAACATGAACGTCAAACCAAATTATCCTAATACATGTGTAAATATATACCAAAGTGAATTTCGCCTTGATGTATGTCTATAAAGCACCAATTAAAAAAAAACTTGAAATAAATAAAAGAAAGATCACTAGAGCAGAGGAAAAGGAGCAGAGGGAGCAAGGGAGGAGAGGCTAGAAAGGGGAAGTACTGGGGACTGAATTGGAGAAAATGACATTTCATGCTAGTGTGACTATGTCAAAATGAATGCCAATGTTATGCATAACTATAATGTACTCAAAATAAAAGAAAAATAGACAAATAGAGATAGATAGATAGATAGATAGATAGATAGATAGATAGATAGATAGACAGATAGATAGATAGATGAAACAAGGTATGGGTTGGAGATCCAGCTCAATGAAGGAGTGTGTGCTTGGCATGCGCGAGGCCCTGGGTGTAATACCTAGCACTAAAACCAAAACCAACCAACCAAACCCAAAAGCTATGTAGTATTCATTTTTTCCCAATAAACCATAAAATGTTTGAATAGGAAAGGATCTTCTATGGTCAAGACAATACTTTAAACAAACTTTTAACAATACTTTCAACAAAATACTTTAAACAAAACTTGAATAAATGAGATATTATCTTCACTTTAAAGAACTTCAGAAAAGAAATTCAAACACTTCTTTGGAGACTCACTGCAAGGTTTAATTGCCTATGCTGCCAGGAGGCTTTTCTTAGTTCTAACCTATATTTCTGATGCTTTATTAGGAACCCATTTTATCTCCTAGGAACTACCAAAACAGTCTTCTCATGGGAAATGGGAAAATATACAAATGAATAAGTAAACAGATGAGCAAAATCAGAAAAAACAACGCCTCTGTTCTTGACATTAGCTCTACTAAATCTCTCATTTCTCTTGTTTCCAACTAAAATCATACATTTTTATTTTTTCCCCAAAGTCCTATTTTACATCCTTGAAATCTCTTGATACTTAGGATTTCTCTAACCTACTTTATGGTCCAAGAAAAGAACTGAATGTAATAGTCATCCAAACACATATTTGGCTAAAATTTAGTCCAGTTGGAACTACAATCTGCACTCCCACTACTGAGTTCAATAACAGGTACATCACACACACCCAAACAGGAGCCTTGTATTTGGGCTCAAGTTCTATAAGAAGTTATGTTAATGTAGTTTCATCATTTCCAAGTCCTAAAACCTTAAACATGATTTTGAAGCATAGTTTCAGAAAAACTTGGAGACTTATGAAGATAATAAAAGATTTATGAAAGAATGAATGAATCCATTTGCTAGGGATGAAAATTACATACACTTGGCCAATCACATTCAATTCAACTCTCTCTGTCATAATAAATGGAAAAATTCCAGTTGGACCTGGCTCTGTCAGTGTGGATCTTAGTATGAAAATAATCTGAGTGAACCTGTTGTCCCTCTAAAATGGACAAGTAGGCTGAGAACTATTTAAAGCCAGTGATACTTTGAAGTTATTTCTTCTTGCAGAATAACATATGGATTACTTTTGACGCAGATAGGAAAAATATAAGCTAAATATGTTAAAATTTACATGGATTTTTACCTCTGCTAAGGAAGGAATTAGTTACAAAAATATCACTTGCACCTGAATAATGAGAAGACTGTCAAATCTTAAAAAATATCATGTGTTTTAGTCCACAGAGGAGCTCAAAGCAGAAGACAACTAGGGAACCAGGATTCTACAATGAATAAGCAGAGACAGGTGAGATCAATTTGCAGTCTTGGGCAAGTGTGGGAAGATGAGCTCTTCCCATAAAAGTGAGAAAAAAAAAAAAAACTACAGCCGAAATAGTAACTGATTATTAAAGCCAAATATGGGTTAAACTCTCAATTTAAGATCTCCAGAAGTGTCATTCAAATAGGGGAGCCTGCATCCACCTGCCAGTCATTATCCACTGGCTTCAACTGTGGCTTATATAGAAGAGCAGGATGAGGGAGAGAGACCTCAGTGACCCCCCTTCGTAGCACCGGTGTGCAAGTGCTGTCTGGATGTGCAGACAGGTGGGGACCACCTGGAGAAGCCCATCTATACTCAAAGCCCTGCATAACAACAGGATGGCGTTTAGCTATTGCCACCACCCTGGACCCTGCAGGGACAGAAAAAGAAGCTGCTATTGTTGGAGGAAGAGGGTTGGCTGGGTTGGCTATCATGAGGGAGACACAAGACACCAAGCCGCGATGCACACTGCCACTCTGCAGAAGCATGGGCGATGTGTGCAGACAGGAAAGTCGCGGCCTGGGACCCTGCGCTGTTTCCATGTGGAGGTCCCCTGCTGCGAAGAAAGGGGAGTCACTGTCACCAACGCCTTGGTCTACTCAGGCTGCTGTAGGAGAATGCCATTGATTGGTGGCTTATAATAACACAAGTCTACCTCCCACAGTTCTGGAGGTCTGGTAGTCAGACCGAGGCTTCAGCAGACTGGGTGTCTGGTGAGTAGGTGGCTGTCTTTCACTCTGTCCTCACATGTTGGGAGTGGGAAGGAACTCTCTGGGACCGCTGTGGTGAGGGAACTAACCTCTTCACGAGGGCTGCATCTTCATGGTCTAATCACCTCCCATAGGCCCCACTTTCGAGCATCATCACATTGGTCATTAGGACTTAACCCATATATTTGGGGAGACACAGATATTCATTGTACAGCACCAGCCCAAACAGACTTAGTTTGGCTGGCATGGGATGCTGGATAGTGCCCACTCTCAAGGGCCTGCGTTTGAGTGGAGGCAGAGGTATCAGTGGAGAGGGAATGGACGCGCTAAGAAACCCCTGCCTTTGATGATCAGGTGCTGAGTCAGGTGCTGAGTCTGGCTGAAGCCCAGGGCTGGAAGAGCAGAAGGACATCCTGCCCCCCTGGGAGGAACGCAACAGGCCAGCCCAACGCACCCTGGAGAGAGGCTGGAAGTTTAGTGAGGGACCTGCTGAAAGCTGGAGGTGGAGCAGGAAGCTCTTGAGCCCTCCAGGGTGCTCAGAAAGCAGAAGTAGCCACTGCCCATCCCTAGGCAGGGCTGAAGTCTAGGGTAGAAAGGACTAGAGGAGCAGTGCGACCGACCCAGTCTAGCTGCCAGCCTCGGAACCAAGCACTCAGTCAGAAAAAGCAGCTTCCACAAACAAATCCTGTCTGCACCAGCTTCCACGTCCAGTGCCCCACAAACGCTCATGAGAAATGAGTAAAAAACAAAAGTAAGGAAAAGCAGGCCATTGTCACGAAGCAAACGCAACCAACAGAAACAGATTCAGAAATGAGTTCACTGTGGGATAATTTGAGAGGAATTTAAAACTGTGATTAATCAGTTAAACGGCATAGCAGGGCAGATACATGGGATGTGTGGAGGGATGGAGATTTTCAGCAGAGAGACTGTAACTATATAGAAGGGTCAAGTGAAAACCTTAGAAACAAAAATATAACATCAGACACAAATCATTCCATCATCTAGTCTACAAATAGACTGGGCACAGTAATACAAAATAAATCAGTAAACTTGAAAAGAGATAAATCAGTGAATTTGGAGATGGATGATATCACCTAATGATAGCACAAGGTAAACAAATGGTAAAATAAGATAGTTTCCAACAGACTTGAAACCTATATGTATTTAAGGCACACGACTTGGTGTTTTGATTTTTGTATGCATTGTGAAATAATCACCATAATTAAGTTATTAATATATCTAACCTGATGTGCACAGGCACACACACACACACATACACACTTTACAAAACAGAAGGTACTTTGACAAAACGAAAAACAAACAGAGCATGTTAGAATTTGTATCATGTACCTAACGACATGTTTGCAGGTGAACTTATGATATTAAATGTTTACGTTAGAAATGAAGAAAACTTTCAAAGCAATTATGTCAGATAACACTTTAAGAAATTAGCAAACGAAGAGCAATTAAATCCAAGTTAAAGTGAAGGGGTCAATAATAAAATTAACAGCAAAAAAATCTGTGACACAGGATATGGAAAAACAATAGAGAAAAATCGAAGCAAGCAGCACTGAATGTGTGAAAATATCAATGCCATTGAAAACCTCTACCCAGAGTCATCAAGGAAGAAAAGGGAGAAGATGCAAGCGGCCATGACTGAGGGGGAAGAGAATTCTTTCAGGTAACTCAGCTACTTAAAGGGTGATAGTTGAGTATCATAAGCAATCTTATGTAAATAAGTTCCACAATCCAGATATAAAAGGTAGACTATAGGAAAGACGCAAACTGCAAAAGCTCACTTGGGAAGAAATAGCCTGAAGAGCCTTATGTCAATTAAATAAAATGATTTGAAATTTCAAATCTTTTCAAAAAGTAAATTTCAGGCCTAGCCGGGTGTGGTGGCACACACCTGTAATCCCAGCACTTTGGGAGGCTGAGACAAGGGAATAGCAAGTTCAAACCCAGCCTCAGCAACAGTGAGGTGCTAAGCAACTCAGTGAGCCCTGTCTCTACATAAAACACAAAATAGAGCTGAGGATGTGGCTCAGTGGTTGAGTACCCTGAGTTCAATCCCTCATACCAAAAAAAAAAAAAAAAAATCGAAAAGTATATTTCAGGTCTAAATGATTTCACTGTTGGATTCTGCCAAATATTTAAGAAATAAATAAGTATAATAATACACAACTTTCTTGATAATGTAAAAGATAATATTAAACTGTCCATCTTGTTTTTGAGCTCAAGATTACTCATACCAAAATGAAGCAAGATGTTACAAGAAAAGTACAAGCTGATACCTCACAGGAAGATTTAAAAATGCTTAATGAAAATATTTCACATTAAATTCTGCCATACATAAAAATGAAAACTCTTTACGTCCAAATAGTTTTTACTCCCAAAATGCAAGGTTTGTTCATATGAGAAAAAGAATCAATTTAATTAATTATATCCATAGACTAAAGAAAAAAATTACTATGTCACTAGAGACAGAAAAAGCTTTGGACAAAATTCCATACCCACTGATTTAAACACCAGGCATTCTTAGTGGATGAGAAATGGGAGAGTCCTTTACCCTACAAAGCACATCTAGGGAAAGCCTGGTCGTCACAATACCTAAATACCAGAACCAAACAAGGTGGCTCATGTACACTTCCGCTCACCATTTCATCAAAGTGTCTAGTTAGAAAACAAAAAGGATAAAGCAATAAAAAAAATCAATCCAAGGCATCCTGTTTGAAAAGAAGGAACAGAACACATTTACAGGCAAAATTCTTCTTTCAAACTCTAAGAAATCCACAGAAACCTCCTTGGAGGTAATAAGATTTTAGAAAAAGGGGACACATTCTCAGATCCTTACACAAACCTCAATCATGATTCTATACACTATTAAGGTTTAACTGGAAATGTCAATATTCAAATACATCAAAAGCATGGAATATTTAAGCCTAATGTTGACCAAACATAGAAGTCTGGAAATCTCTAAAATACTGCTGAGAAAAATTGAAGAAAATCTAAGTAGATGGAGTTATACACTTTGTTCATTATAGAGTCTCAAAATAAAAATACTTTAATTTCTTAATTTTCACTAAAGAGTCAAAGTTATCCCAATCCCAGCATCTTTATTTTTATTTATTTACTTTTTTCGATATCAACGGGCTGATTCTTAAAAATTTATGTGAAGATATGTTTGTCAAAGTTGTGCTCACGTGAATTTTCTTTGTATCATCTTGCCTTGTGTCTTTGGCAAAGTTTTTCATTTTGTAACTTTGTCCCTTTACTTAAATTTTGTAAATTTCTAGCCACTATTACTTGGAGTATATTTTCTGCTTCATTTTATCTCTCCTTTCTTTCTGAAATTCCAACAATGAATTTGGTAGATCTTTTGATTCGTCTTACAATTCACGAGCCTGCCCATTTTTACCACCCCTCCGTATGTTCTTTATTTCCATTGGGTTGAGTTTAAATTCATGGGATATTTCCTATACCGTCTCCATTCTGTTGTGAATCACGTTTTAGTAAATTTTGAAATTTTTAAATATATTTTTCAGATCCAGAATTTCACTACGTTGTTTTTAATAGTTTCTATTTCTCTGCTGTGCTTTTCTGCCAACGCGAGCACATTGTCCCTTACAGCCTTGAGTTTGTTAATGATCCCTGATTGTGTGCTGATTCTCCCACTTAGGTCATCCTGGAGTTGGCCTGTGTCCATCATCTGCTCTGTGTAGGAGGCTTTACGTTTTCTTCTTTTATCTTACGTTGAGTTATCTTGGATTATATCCTGGACATTGTGAAACTCTGGACATATTATGTTCCTCTAAAGCGCTTTGTGTGTGTGTGAGTTTGCAAACTGTTCACTTGGCTTCACTCAAAATGACAACCCTGGTTTTCCTTCGCCTCAGAGGGGATGGCAGCTCATATTTCAGTTCAGCACTTTTAGTCTTACCAGGGCTGCTCATAGTTTGCACAATATGTGCTTTTGAATCATACTTGGGTTGCATGAAGGCCAGCCAGAGATTTAGGCAGATTATAGGCTCAGAATTCTTAGTTTCTCCTGACTTGCTCCTTTCCGGATTTATGCCTTCACCTTCCAAGCTGGGACTGCCCAGACTCGATTCTGATTACTCAGGCCAACAAGGTTGTTGCTTTCTGTTGGAGTCATCTCCATCCTATATGGGGTACCGGGACCACTGCCAGGGAAGGGCTGTCGAATAGGAAACTTGGTATTATCCCTGTATTAGCATCCTAGTGTTGCTCCCACAGTTCTGGAGGACAGAAATCTAACTCAAAGTGCTGGAGGGGTTTCTGTCTCCAAAGGCTCCGGGAGTGGCTAAAAGGACCCTCACCTGGTTCTCACGGGCCTTAGTGGTTTTCAGCTGTCCCTAGCAGTTATTGCAGGCCATGTCACTCCAGCCTCCGCCTCTGCCTCCACCATCTCTGGTGTGTCTTTATGTCCAAATTTTAATAAGGAAACCAGTTACCCAGTATGACGTCATCTTCACCTGAAAGGCAAAGATGCTATTTCCAAATAAAGTCACCTTCCCAGGTGCCGCGTGGGACTTGATCATGTCTTTCAGGAGGACACAGTTCTGTCTACTACAGCTCCCTTCTGCACATTCCTCCCTGTCTGTATTTTTTTGGTTCACTCTAATATCTTCAACCAGTTGATTTCTCTGTTTTGCTCAGAGATCCCTGATATCTCTAGCGGGGCTGATTCTGTAGGAGTCTTTGGGGACACACTTGACAACACCCTTCCCCACTGGCAGCTGTGTCTGTCTGTCTACCTACATATTGGACTATTTCTCATCCACACGAGGGTTACTGTGAGTCTAATCAACTGAGAGGCAATGTGTGGGTGTCCAAACAGAAGCAGGCCTCATGGACCAAAATGTGGGTTTAACTTGGCATTTCCCCCCTGCATCACTTCCCCTTCATAAATATTAATCAGATTTGAAAAAAAATGACAACTTTAGAAATACAACAAAAGAGTTAAGATGAATGAACCCATATGTGTTGGTTTTGATTTAGGTTTTCCTCTGATGTTGCCCTTGGGAATCACCCTTGGAGCCTTCGGCTGCAGTTCAACCAGTAACCACACTGATCCCAGATGCTTGCTCAAAAATGTTAGTTTTTTTCTCATTGCATCTCTCACAGTCCTAGACTACATGTGGCTACTTTCTCTGTAAATTCTGCCTTCCTAAGAAGTACAGAAAGTCTTTTGCTAATTTGAGTATTCAAGCTTTATAAGAACAGAGTCACTTACTTTTTCCTATCCCTGGGCACCTAGCTTTGATATGCCTACCAGGTGGATAATAGCGTGGGCCTTATGCATGCTTCTGAGAAATGCAAGGAAAGTTAATTAGAAAATGTCAAGAAAGCTCTCCAAGATCCTCAGAGGCAAGAACACCATGTGACTCAATGTATCATTAGTATAAAAATCAAATCAGTCCCAATCCCACAGCTCTTAAAGCATCTTTACTCATTGCTAGTGCATTTAAGAAATAAAATTATAGATTCGCTGAACTGGAAAGAATCTCCGGGTATCCTAGGATCATTCTCTGCTTCGGGAAAGACTATAGTTCTTTCATCCCATTAGACTTCCTAACCTATTTTTATGATTTCTAAAGGAAAAAGATTCCAAAACTCACTTGATAGTGTGTTGCTATTGCTTTGTATTTCTCACCCACATAAGAGTGTTCTGGTCATCTATTGTTTAGGTAACAAAATGAAATCTAATTGGAGAACATGATTCCAAATACAGACTGACGTTATCTTAGTTGAGAATTGCTGACCTCAAATAGTTTTGTACGGCTGGTTGGTATTGTATATAAGGGAGTTGGCAGGGGTGGGATTTGACACTGAATCCCGGTGAATGTTTTGATGGTAAATCTTTTATTTAAAGGATTTCTCATACATTTTTGATAATCTTTTTTTTTTTTTTTTTTTTTGCCATGACCTGTGGAAAAACTGTTCATCTCCTCCACTTTGTTTTCAATGGCATCTGCATTTATTGTATGGATTACAGACTGAAAATCAGATTTAAAAAATATATCATTATACTAAAACAGCTAAAATAGTAGAAAAATACTGGAGAGAACTTAATAAAACAAGCACTTTCTCAATATTTTCTTGAGTATTATCAGGATTATTGACTGAATATCCACAGAAAGCTCCCTAAGCCATGTTCTACTGTAGCTTGAGATTCCGAATAATGTAAACACAGACCAGCCAGGGTTGCCTAAGGAAAGGAAAGGCTTATACACAGCTGCATGGACAGGTCTGTGTTAATTTGAATGATAGATGATTGCACATCATATGCCATTTGAATATTTAAGCTTTTATGAATATGAAAGAAACAGAAGTGTTCAGTAGTCAAGGAATTCCTTTGCCATCTTCCTTCCAAGCAGATAACATCTTCCTTCCTTTATTAGCTGGTTGATGTATCCCTTGAGCTGTGTCTGGTTCGCATGAGTCTAGCCACCTTTTTGCTGCTTGTTAGTTCTCTGTTCTTTGGCCAGTTTCATAATGCCTCTGAGTTCCAGTTGCCCTTGAGCCTGTTTAGTTGAGAAATTGATGATCTAAACATGAAGAAATATCAAGACTATAGCTGCAAAAAGCTTCAAAGTTTACTAATTCAGCAAAATGTAAGCACCACTTTGGAATCTTATACCAATAACTTCTACTTTAGCCTACCCAAATCTTGTTACAGCTAATACCATTTTCACACACTTTTATATAGCAGCCCATCCGGGTCTTCATCATAGGTACTACTTTTAAATATCTTGATATTAAAGGAATAGCCAATCCTACAGAAGATAGCAACTTCTTCAATGGAAACTTGGATCCTCACTCTGATTTCTGTAGCTCGTTAGCTCGATGGGCTATTGGGGCCTTTGTCCAAGGAACCCACTCATTTATTTGATTATTTCCATGCACCCTGATCCTCTAGACAAAGCACATACTGGAGACAAAAATACATATAAATAATTAGAAGTAGCAGATCAACAGAGAGCATGTGCCTTCTTTTTGATGATTGGGAACTGAATTTTGGCCCAAAAGGACCTCAAAACTAAAGTCAAGCTTTTTCCAGTAGCAGTGATTTAAACAAACATGTGCTGGGATTTATTTTTAGACATAAAGGTACATGGCCAGAGGTTTTATCCAGGATTGCTATTAAATAAACTCCCCTCGGGGCCTTGTAAAAGATGGTATTTGAATTATAAGTAGACATATCCCATTTTCCACATTTTGCAAGCCACTGTGGATTTCTCATTGCTTTGGCTGTGGCGAGGGAATTGCCTGTTTTGTATTTCTATTGAGCCATGTCTCTACAAGTAATTATGAGTTTGGGGGATCATTAAAATTCCAAATTTTTGTGGGGGTCCATAAGACTGCTTTTGAAGCTCTGTGGCCGATCAGCAGCATGTTCTAAAAGGCTTTTGATGTATACATGACTCATTAACTAAAGGTCAACATTGGACAATGTCCTGTTAATTTCCTTTTGCTGGAGAAATCAATAACCGCATCAACATTCATTAAATTTGACAGAAGCTAAGAAAGTTAAATGTGAAATGTAAATCAATACTTATTCCTGAAAGGATTAACTTGCTGTACAGAGAGTATAAAACATCAATTTTTTATACACATTGTTCAGCCCAGTGGTCCACGTTGGCTTTAGGGAGCTAGACTTTGCCCTTTTGACTTCAACTTTAATCTGGCTTTGGGTTTCTGGAGCTGAATATTCTATCTTGAATAAGTTTTCCTTTTTCCTTTTAATGTATATTAAATGAGATCTTTCCTTTGTAGTATCAAGTTTACTACTCATTAAGACTAAACCATGCCTTCACATAAGTATTTTTAAGTGTTAGAATTTATTTGGTTTCTACATACAATTTGCAGATAAAAATGTTTCACTTTTCCCTATCATACAGATATTTGCAAATAAGCTATGAAGCCTAGGCCTTTGTGGAAAGAGGCAATTTATTTACATAAATTCCTAGGAGTTGTTTGAGTTTTGCTAATGTGGCTATTGCCAAGATTGGGAGTTGTGGGACTTTATATTTTCAAGAACCCTGGCCCTATTTTAATTGACACTGATGTTCCTAATTATATTTATGTGCTATTGCAAGATTTTGAGACATCTTTTTAAATAAAAGCATTTAATAATGTGCATCATACCTGCATTGTTCTGTGGATTTTGCTGCGTTTTAATCTTTTTAATAGGAAATTTGTATATGGCAGCGATTAGCTCCCACTTTAGAAATAGATAAGGGTCATTGAGTATGTCACATTTATCTAGAAGTCTAAATAAGAAACTAACTCCTGCTTTCTCCCTCCAAATAAATTTGGGTTTGCCAAAGTTCTCAGTGCAGAACAGACACCAGCCAGGGGTGTAATCTGGGGTGCTCCTCCTCTGCCATGCTCCCTGACCACCCAAGAATTTCTCTGCAGTAGCAGAGCTTGGTTTGGTGTGCAAAGAACAAAATCCAATCCAGACAGAGCTGGGCTGCACAGCTGAGTAGGCTTGCCAGGCTGGAGGAAGTGTCTAGAAGGGTTGTAACAGAAATCAAGAGGATCCACCGGATGTGGAAATGAGGGAGAGATGCTGACATTTCTCATGAAGTTAGAGACACCATTTTGAAGAATAAGTAGGATTTCCCCATTTCCTGGTTTTAACCCTGTTAATAACTTCCTAGGCAATCAAAATAAAGTGCCTATGTTTTAATTTGGTCACTAACACTCTAAGCAGCCTGAGGCCACTTCTCCTTCTGTGCACCCCTCTCCATCAGCTCCTGCCTATTCATTATGTATTCAGTCTAGTGTCCGTCCCTGAAACATGCCAAGGGCTGAGGACTTTCCACTTGCCCCTCCTCCTGGCTGAAACTCTCATTTTTAGACTCTGTGTGACTGTGCCACCATTCCAAGCTGGGCTTTTATCTCAGCTCCTCTCAGATGTCTTTCCTGATCATCACCTAGGATAAAACAATCCCCAACCTCAGATGCGTCTTAGGCCATTTTTCTCATAGCATTTATCACTATCTGAAATGATCGACTTTGTTTACTCTTGTTTCTATGCCTTAATCACTAGATTATAAACTCTAAGTTTAGGAATTTTGTAACTAGAGCAGGGCCTGGCATGATAGCCTTTAAATGCATACTAATCAATTAATAAAGAAATTAACAGGAATAAGTTAGAATACCTGTCCTGAAAAGCTGTAGAAATGGGATGCTGCACAGCTCCTAAGGCAGAAATTTGGCTACAGAAGACACTAGTAGGGATCCAATGGCTTAGCGCAGAAAAAAATTGAGTCCCACATTTCTGGTGTTTACAACCCTCTTAGTAGAGTCTTCCTGTGTCAGATTTCTTTTCCTGGAAGAAGAACCTTTGGGAACTAGAGCCCACACTCGTTCCAAAATTCCAAACATGCATACAGTCCCTTTTAGTTTTTCTTGGTTCCACACTTTACGCTGAGTGGACACTGACCCCTCACAGACTGAGATGTGGGTGCTTATCTTCTAGGTCTTCTAGGACCTCTGCCTACATGGAGATTCAAGCTGCTGTTGAGTCTCCACTGGAAAACTTGAACTCTTCCTTCTATGAATTTCCCATAGGTTGCCTCAGAAGATCTGCCTGGTCCCCCAGGGATATATCAATTTGGTGTTATTTACATGCTAATAATATAGGGATTTCCGAGTTCCCTTGAATAGTGTAAGAATTGGCCCCAGAAATCTACTCTTTGGAGTCTTCACTTCATTACCTCCACCAACTGAGAAATGAGATTTTATTAACAAGTCATGGCACCCTTGAGAAGTCAACAGATCTGTCACATTTGGATTTACATTTCTGGAATTGCCTCAGTATAGAACTTCCAAGTAGATAATAAAATCAGAAATCAATCTACTGTATAACTAAAGAAGATCAAACTACAGGGCCTTCCCCTATATCAAATACCTCCACGGCCTTGGGAAAGAATCTGAAAGTTTAACATGGTCACATATGAACATACAATTAAAAGAGTATTATATTCCCTTTCTGAAGCTCCTTCTATCACTCCCCCCCCAGGTTGTTTGGTGTTGGGGGTGACTGTGAGCATTTGGGGCAATACAGCCAGGGGAAGTTAACTTGGACTCCAGTTATGGTGGACATATTTATGTGGCTTTCAAGCACTTTCATGTATAAAAGTCATTTTTAGCCATCCTGACATAGACTCAGGTTTCCTATCAAATGAGATATTCTTACTGGTCACTCAATGCTGATACTAACATTACTCACCCCCAAGGAAACTATGGGGATGTCACCGTTGATCCTGTTTAGGAAGGATGTCCACTGCTGATGTGCATGCTGTTGCAGGTGGCATGATTGGCAGTGATGAGTGCTGATCTTGTCCTGGACTGTCACTGTGCTTTTCGTTGACTTTCCACGGAAGTTCTGAGTCAGATACATGGGAGACGAGAGCTTTGATCATTTCCATGACCACTGCCTAATATATGAACAAAGAAAACGCCAGGCATTAATTTCCTAACAGTTTTTATCAAATCTTGTGTGTTTGTTAGAGAAAATTTGTGTCCATCAAGAATCAAATTTGAACTATGAAGTGTAAGCCGATAAGGGTTCTTTTAACAAAAAGCACACTGAGCGGACATGGTTTGTGGTTCCATTTTTGATGTGGGGCAAAGGAGATATCAGAGGGTAAGCCATGTACTGCTGGGTATGTCTTTGATTTGGGCTTGATTGGGGTGGTAGGAACACAGGGCTTTTATAGCCTAATGACGCTTTCCCGGAGCTGGCTAGGGAGTTGCACAGCTCTGAGCTGGGCTATCTCGCCAGGTGCTCACCTCCCAGCTGGTACTAATCGGCTGTGCTGCCTGGGCTGGAGGGCAGGACGAAGCACTGGCTGCACTTTCAAGGGGCTGATTTGCTCCGGGCCAGTAGGAACAGTGTGCTGGTGCTGACCCTCCCTGCGCTCACCCTTCTGCTAATCAGAGTATCTGTCTCTTGCCCCATCAGGCTTCCGTCTTCCAAGATCATTACTTCATTAAAAACTTTCTACAGGAAAACACGGAGTTTCTCTTTCTTCTGCGCTGCCTGGCTGAAACAGCTTTGAGCCTTCAGCAAGACGTGGACATTCTCAACTCAAGGAGAAAGAGGATCACTCAGTATAAGTGCTTTGCAAAAGGAAAATCTTTGCTCTCGATGCTCAGAAAGTTTGGACTTAGAGTCGTGCGACACCTGGGCTTTAAAGCAACGGAATGGACTTGCATCGTGTAGGAGAAATTGGAGACAGGCAATTTAAAAGAAATAAATGAAAGATCAGTGGAAGGAAAGGGATGCTATCAAAAGGGAAGAGAAGGTAATAAGGCATGTGTGTGAGAACTTTCCAAGAATGACCAAGAATGGACAAGGGGCCACAACGCCTCCCACCCAAGTACAGCTGAAACTTAGGAGGAGAAACTAACACTGTTTCTGACCTCTCCAATGCATATTTAACAGATCCGTTTATAGATGGATCATTGGTAGAAGACAGGATATCATTTTAAACAAAATAAAAAAGCGCACCCTGAAGTAATAGGTTGCAGCTGAAATATAAAACAAACCAAGTCCAGGTCCCAGGCCCATTATCATAATGGCTTTTACTTCATTTCCAGTGTAAAAGTACC
>PVHX01030105.1:0-16185 GCA_004024805.1 Geosciurus inauris | reverse complement strand
TAATCATCATAAGAATTTCTTATTTTTAAAGGAACATTTTTGTATTTATATGCATATATTTTGAAAAATATGTTTTTTCTCCCTTATTACTTTTTTTGTGGATAACCCTGACTTTGAGAGAAAAAGATAATTACTGTTAGTTTGACTCATTTATTTTGTATTACTAAATTTTAGAAACAATGATCTTTGTTGTAGAATTAGTATAATTCAAATATTTAAATAGAGGTATATATCTCCAAACATTAGATTATGGGAAACAAGGATCACTCTTCAGATATTATGCAAAAACATAAGTAGGTATTCATTTTTGCATCTCAGTGTATTTTGATAACTCTTATATTTTATTTCTCCCAAATTTGTTTAAATTAATGTTATATAGATATAAATTCTTTCTGAAAGGGTATCCAAATTTAATATATGTAATTTTTTCTCACAGCACCTACAAATAGTAGATTTACAATTGATTGTTACTAATGAATACATGAGAAAGTTAAATTAGTTTATCTAAAGAACTTAATTATCAGCTATTTAATAACATATATTATACTCTGTCTTCATGTTATGAAAATAACATAGATAATGTCCCAAAAGTTAGTCAGCTATAAATTAAGTTTAAAAAATTAAATTAATTTAAAATTATACATGATAAAATTAGGCATGTGTCAATTTATGCTTCTGGTTAAGACAAAGCTAAAAAAGTAAGATTTAACTTCACACCTGAAACAACCAAAAACTTTGTCAACTGTATAAAATATTTTTCAAGTACCATTAACTGGGCAACAAAAGACTGTAGTCAATAAAATAGAAGAGATAAACTAATGAGACAATTTTTGCCTTAGCTGCTGCCTCAAGTAATTTTCTAGACAATAGTACTTGAAGAAAGAACTCAGAAATACTTCCATAGACTCTGACTTAAGAGAGAAACCAGGAACACCATGGCGTCTGGATTTTCCCACACAACATTCTATAGGGGTGAGCATGGAGCAGGATGAGAACCCAGAGATCTGTGAAGTGTCTCCCTTGAATAATGAGCTGAGAGCTGGCATCCATAGAAATAAGCTATCTGAATATAAGAAAAAAAAATTGGCAAATGTAATGTAGGTAACAGTATCCAATGGTTCCAGAAGGCCAGAAATCTTTGCTGTTTCCAATAGCCATAAAAGAAAAGTTCAAAATTCATAGGGGATTTGATAAAATCTAAGTTGTGTTTGCCTGAGTCATGGGAAATAACCCTAAACAGGATAACTTTGTGTATGTCTAAAATGTAATTTCAAAAAAAAGACTCAAAAGTATCAAAGGCTTACAAGTAACTAAACTGTGCCCCCCCCCCAAATGCTCAAAGAATGCTTGTAAAAACACAGAAATATTTAGCACCCAGTAAGGTAAAATTCAAAATATATATCTTAAAATCAAGAAAAATCTAGACATGCAAAGAAGAGAATTTAACTCATGATGAAAAAATAAATTAATAAATTGAAAGTGACTCAGATATGACATAGATTTCAGAGTACCTAGAAAGGAACATAAAAGTATTTATTAAAACTATATTTTAATCTCAGAAGTTCAGTAGGTTGAAGCAAGAGGATTACAAGTTCAAAGCCAGCCTTAGCAACTTAGTGAGGCCCTAATCATCTTAGGGAGATAAAAAATAAAAATTGCTGGGGATGTGGCTCAGTAGTTAAGCATCCTTGGTTTCAATCTCTGGTACGAAAAGAAAAGAAAAGAAGGAAAGAAGAAAAGAAAGATTGATTTTAAAAAATTAGAAAAAGGAAACAACTTTATTTTATTCAGACTTGGAAGATATGTTAAAGAACCAAATCAAAAGTATGCATGAATAATACGATGTCTGAAATAAAAAATATTGAATAAAATTAGAAACTGTTATAGACTTAATGTTTGCATCATCCTTTTGAATTCAGATGTTGAAATCTAATCCCCAAAGGGATAGTACTTGAAAAGGAGGTCTTTGGGCAGACAATTAGGTAATAAGAATGGAATCCTAATAGTTGGGACTAGTGCCATTATAAGAAAAGGCAAGAAATCTCATATTATTTCTTCCATAGAAGGATAAAATGAAAAGTTGATTCTCTGCAACCCAGAAGAAGATCCTCACCATAATCTGAGAATGTTAGCACCCTGATCTTGGACTCCAGCATCCAGACATTTATAAATAAATTTCTGGGTTTTTTTTGTTGTTGTTGTTCAGAACTGAGGATTGGACTCAAGGTCTCACGCGTAATAGGTGAAAATTTTCCCATTGAGTTACATCTTAAGCCCTAGATTTCTGTGTGTATTTTATTTGGGGGAGGTGGTACCAGGGGTTGAACTCAGGGGTACTCAACTGCTGAGCCACATTCCCTGCCCTATTTTGTATTTTATTTAGAGGCAGGGTCTCACTGAGTTGCTTAGCATCTCACTTTTGCTGAGGCTGATTTTGAACTTGCGATCCTCCTGCCTCAGCCTCCCGAGCCACTGGGATTACAGGCGTGCACTACCACCCAGTGATTTCTATGTTTTATCAGCTACCCAGTTTATGGGATTTTGTAATAGTAACATGGCCTGACTACACAGCAGCAACTCAGTCATTTAGATAGAAGAAATTTGTTAACTTGAAAATGTGGTAATAGAAAATATTGAACATAAAAAGACAGAGAATGAATGTTCTAAAGTATAATTGAAGTGCTTTTATGTTTTTATAATTCTTCTTTTCAAAAGAGAAGAGCAGGAAGGAGTTAGAGAAAAATATTTTTAAAATAATGGGTGAAAATTTGTCATATTCAGAGGAAAATAAGAAGTTACAGATCTAAGGAGATCAAAAACACCACACAAAAGAAACATAAATAAAAATATGTCAAATTAGTTTATTAGTTATGAATTGCTACATAATAAATTACTCTCAAACAACTTAAAATACAAACATTTGATATTTCACAGATTCTGTGGGTTAGAATTCCAGATATAGCTTAGTTTGGTGCCCTTGATCTAGAGAATTCCTCATAAATCAAGGTTCATTTAGGCTGCAGTAATCTCAGAGCTTGAATGAGCAAGTTTCTTCTCCCAGGGTCACTCAAATGGCTATTGGCAGGCCACAGGTTATTGCTGGCTGCTAGGTTGAAACATCAGCTTCTTGCAATATGTGCTTCTCCATAATGTCACTCACAATAGGACAGCAGGCTTCCCTCAGAGTAAATGAATAAGACAGCAAGAATAAAAGTGCCAAAGACTGAAGCCACAGTCTTTTTTAAAGCTCACCTCATAAGTCACATTCTATAAGTGTTGTCATTTTCATTTTGTAGGTCACTAGGCCCAGTTCACTGTCAAGAGAAGGAAATTACACTAAGACATAAATATCATAAGGCAGAATTCATTGCGAGCAATAATTCAAGTTTGCCTACCACACAAGGCATGAACAAAAGGTGGCTGCATCATAATCAAATTGCCAAAATATAGTGAAAAAGAAATCTTAAAGGCAGTTAGAGTTAAAAATATATACATTATGTACAAATGGTCAATGATAGCATGCAAACACATATCTTGTTAGAAAATGATTCAAAGGCCAGGGTTGGTGAAATTGAAGAATAATATAAAATACTCAAGCTATAAATGAAGTGGTATGGTATTATTGAATATGTTAATATTTAAAAGGCAATATGTTTATTTCACTTTGTTTAGAAATAAGGCAAAAAGCCATATGCTCATTTCAAAAGACATAAAAAATATTTGGTAGTCAAAGGAAAATTCCAGTAAGAAGTCAGATAGAACATCAAGTGAGTGTTTCAAATTATAATTAAACACGGGAATCAATTATAAAGAAATTACGGATAAAGTTTTGAAAAGAAATTGTCTCTTTAAGAAATTGTCAAAAGCTACTTTTCAGAAACTTCTGCTTCTCTGCTGGGAATTAAATATTTGTCTTGACCAAGTTATACTACTTTTCTTTAGAGTCTGTCATTACTATGTTGGAATGGGTTCCTGTTATGTAAATTTTATGATAACCTTGAAACTTAAGCAGAAAATTACTGCCCCGATATTTTTTGTAAGATTGGAAAGCCACTCTTCTTTCCTTGTTCTTTATGTTAAAAATAAGTCAATTTATTGATCAAATGTCTTGGACTTTGCCTTACTTTAGGAGTAAAGACATCCATTTTGAAATTATCTTTCAAACAACGGAACCACTCTTGTTTATGGGTGATTATACAAGTTATTTGTTTATATTTTGATTGTCCTTCATTGGTGATGGCTTTGAAAAATAAATTTATTCTTCTAACTGTTCATCCATTGTTTACTCCCAAATTCTCAACATGACAAAATGCTATCTGTTCTATTGTTTCTTGCTGACTTTGTACATTATGTACAAATGGTAAATGATAGCATGCCTCTAGCATCATTTGACCCACAGACTTGGATAATATGTAGACCCAATCCTTAGCATACTATTGACCCTTATACATATGCATATTTATTCCAATATAGACTGATGAATTAAAATTGCAAAAAAACCAAATATTATTTTAAAGATCATAGGGAGTTCTTAAGTTAAAGTTGAACCATAAGGTAATTGCCCAGGCTTAAAAACTACTGCCAATATAGAAGCTTGTCAATACCTCAAATCATCTGTTATAAATTATTTATATTTGACTTCTGCATTTATTTTAATCAACTTAGCTTATTCTAACACTTTATATTTACAGAAAAATTGAGATGATAGTACAAAGTTATAGTCCTGTACATATTTCCTCCATTATTAATATTTAATCTTATAGTTTTAAAATATATTATAATAAAATAACATATTTATATTGATAATTAAATTCTATAATGTATTATTTTGTTAGTTTTACCATACTGCTCTTATTATAACTTTGAGATATATTCATATACTATATAATTAACTCATTAAAGAGTCATACTCATTGGCTTTATAATATATTCAGAAATGTGCATCCATCACCACAATTTTAGAACATGAATATTTTGTTATACCAAAAATAAATTCTTTATGTCTTAGTCATCACCTATAAATCCCAATATCCTCTTCTGTTCTAAGCAACAACTAATTTGTTTCTTGTTTCCAGAAATTAACCTACTATAAACATTATATACAAATATTAACATATAATAAATAACATTGGTGTGAGGTAACATGAATTTTTAACTTGATTGGATTAACAGATTTGTGTGTGTGTGTGTGTGTGTGTGCGTGTGTGTTGATGAGCATGTTTCCAGAGATAACTGACATGTGGGACAACAAACTGAAAGGTGGCTAATGATCCTGAATTTGGGCGGTGCAGCCCAACAGACTGGGGTCCTGGAGAGACGGAAATAGAAGGAAGTCAACATGGGTACATATGCCATTTTCTCTCTGAAGGGCTGCTTGGATTGCTACTGTGATTACCTGAGGACATTGGAGACTAGGTCCTTCGCACTTTCAAAGTAGACTCTGTCCAGTCACACTCCAGGAAGTTCCCAGGTCTCCAGTCACAGACTGGGGTTGCATCATTGGTCCCTCTTCTTCTGACAATCCAGCTTCTTGAATTGATCATTTACTGGTTTCTCTAGTTTTCCAGATTACAAATAACCATTGTGGAAAAATAAAACTGAGATTTCCCTAAGGAATAAAATTGTTCCTCAAGATTGCAAAAGTGACCCTTTTCCAAGAAAGTTTTCATCCTTCACCTGAATATGGATTTTAGACTTGTCAGACCTCATAAACATGTAAGCCTATTTACTGAAGTATTTTTATCAGACCCTATGCTTACAACTTCTCTTTGTTGCTTTACTTCTAGTACCGTGAGTATAGTTGAGTGCCAGCAGGCCCCAAAGGATGAGTTCCAAATTATGGCCCACTGTGATACAACTGCAGGGTTTTTTTCAATTTATACAGACAGAAATCTGGAGCAAGTGTATGGTGCAAATGGATATTAATGGTGTAGTATAATGGTAGAAGGAATATAAAATAGGATTAAGCTAAATTTTGTATGGTACCACTAAGCCCGCATTCTGGACTCAGCATTGTAGTTAAAGGAATTAAAAAGTGCTCTGATAATTTGTTTGGCTGAAACATAGACAAAGAGGTAGCCTACCTTAATTAGAGTTTAAATACTCATATTGCCTGCATAAATTCTAGAGAAATTATAGAATTTCCAAAGGCAATTATTTCCAAAGGCATAGGAAAATTAGAGTGGATGGATTACACAGTATTGGCTTATCCAGCAAGAGAATGTACATAGGACAAATCTTTTATCATAATTGTGAAAAAAATACATTTGTGAAGAGAGCCCCAGAATCTTCAAATAACTTCATGGTTGTTTTTCTCTAGAGTGAAGGAATTATAGTGGGAACTGCTGCTGCTGCATTGGGAAACCTAAATGAAACAGTGATAAGTGGATTCTAAAGAGGAGTGACTAAGTGGCAGCACTTAATTACTGAAGGCAAGGTTTGCATTGTTGCTCTAATGGACAACAGAATCAAAGCAATAATTAGCACAGTCTGACTCACAGATAACTATCACTTTGCCTACTTGATCATAATATCACTGGAAGTTAAATGGATGAGCATTCAGTCAGTTATATTCTTACTTGATCTACATGAGTTCAAGAGTTCTAGGCCAGATGAATAAAAGTCCAATCTGTATCATCAAAACAGTCATACTACAATTGTAAAAATTTGTTCCACTGAAATTTTTATGTTGAAATGTAATGGCCAATATGATAGCATTAAGAGATGGGGTTTTTAGAAGGTAATTAGGTCATGATGATGCGGTTTTATGGATGGAATTAATGACCATGTATGCGAGAATAGATGGATCTGTTCATCTACATCCATTTCTCCTACCATAGGAGGGTATCAATAAGGGACCGCCTATGAGAAAGGGCCTTGTAATTCTACCTCCTCAGGAGGCTGAAGTAGGAGGATCAAAACATCAGGTGCAGCTTGGGCAACTTAGCAAGAGTCACATCAAAAAAAAAAAAAAATTCTGGGATTGTATTTCCATGGTACAGAGCTCATGGGCTTAATCCCTAATACCACAAAAGACAAAAGGGTAAGGTAATGTCCTCTTCAGGAAGAATCCCACTACTGGACCTGGGGTTATAACTCAGTGGTAGAGCCTTGCATGTGTGAGGCACTGGGTTCGACTCTCAGCATCACATAAAAATAAATAAAATAAAGGTATTGTGTCCATCTACAACTAAACAAAATGTTTAAAAAAACCCACTTTGCCAATTTTTTTTTTTTTACTATTAATAGTTCTCCCAGATTTCTACAAAGGGATCTTTACTTTGGTCTTTGTACATTACGAAAAAGAAATAAGACATTTGGGGATTACCAGGCACTAATTTTGAAACACACTAATTTAAGGAGACCCAAAATGCCACTGTGCTTTATCCTAAAAAAAGTAGGAGATTGTGCTTGGTGCACTCCTGTAATCCCAGCAACTTGGGAGGCTGAGGCAAGAGGATCACAAGTTCAAAGCCAGCCTCAGCAAAAGTGAGGAGCTAAGTAAATCAGTGAGACCCTGTCTCTAAATAAAATATGAAATAGGGCTGAGGATGTGGTTCTGTGGGTCGAGTGCCCCTGAGTTCAATCCCAGTTTCCCCCCCAAATAGTAGGGGATTGTGGGGTCAGAGAGTCAATGGAGTTTTTCGTAAGGTTTATCTCAGAATGATTGCAGTGTGTGCTCAAACTCATGTTGTAATTCTTTTCCAGAATTCATACTGGCTTAGATATAGTTGGTGTCCTATAGAATATCCACATTCATTCTATGACATGTGAAGCAAGCAAGTTTATGAAAGAAAAGTTCAAATAGAAGCCAATATAACTGTCTTTTTCTAGGAAAATAGTGAACCAAAAGCAATACCTTATTCCTGGAGTGAGGCACAAATTAATGCTGTCATAAAGACTTTAAAGTTTTAGGGGTGATGATTGTCACCACATCTCCTTTCAATTCACCTATTTATCCTGTGCAGAATGTAAATTGATCTTGGAGACTAAAAAGAGTTTATAATAACCATAACCAGATGGTAACTCCAACTACAGCTGTTGTTCCAGATGTGGTTTAATTGCTTGAGCAAATTAGCACATCCCTTTTTTACTGGTAGTGACTATTGATGTAGCAAATGCTTTTCTCTCACTGTTGCTTAAGAAAGACTAACATAAGCACTCTTAAACTATCAAAGAAACATTTATTATTCTGTTTAAAGGGTATATGAACATTCTAACCTAACCATCACTTAGTTTTTAGGGACCTTGACATGTATTATCTTCTATAAGATACCATAATGATCCATTATATAAAGAACATTGAGATTATTGAATCAAGTGAACAAAAATTAGCAACTACTTCAGAATAATCATTAAGTATTTGAGTATTTGGTGTTGGAAGTTAGTCCAGGTGTCTTTAAATTTAGTGAAATTTATTTCTAGGGATAGAGTTTGTGAGAAACATGTTAAGATATCCATTCTAAGGATAATAAATTATTTCATCAAATCTCTCCTAAAACCAATAAAGAAAACATATAGTGGGCCTTTTTGGATTTTGAAAACCAAAAAAAAACCAACATATTTCTCACTTGGATGTTCTACTCAAAGCTATCTAGTGAATGATCCAAAAAGCTAGTTTTCAATGGGTCACAGTACAAAAGGAGGCTCTATAAAAGGTGCAGGATGTCATTCAAACTGCTCTGACACTTGGGCCATATGTCCAAAAAAATCCAGTTGTGCTTTAATGGTCAAAAGAAGAAAGAGATACTGTTTTAAACTATTGACAAGTCTCCATATGTGAATTACAGTGAAGGTCTTTAGGAGTTTGAAGCGAAGTTCTACAATCCTCTGAGAAACTGATTTTGCCTTGCTACTACACTTTAGTAGAGATTGCACACTTAAATATTTGTCCCCAAGTTATTATGAGATCTGTTGCCTAAGATAGAGGGTTTCTCTGAATTACAAAGTCTTAAATTTGTATATATACATCAGCACTTCATTATTAAATGGAAATGCCGTAGATGAGATGGAGCTCAAGACTTCTCTGAAGTCACTAATAAGTTGCATATGGAAGTGGCCCTAAGGCAAATGGCCCAATTCCTGCTGCATAACTTTCACTCTTCCAGTCTATTCTATCCAATTGATTGTCTTTACTTTGCCTAATTGCTATGCTTAGAATATCCATCACAATGCTGAGTAAAAATTATCAGAATGTATTCTTATTGTTATATTTTTCGATATTATGGGGGAAATATTCAGTCTATTTCCATAAACATTTTACCAAACTTAGAAACATTCTTTTTTGATTAGTATTTAGTATTTTTACAATAAACAAATTTTAGTATTGTTAAATTATTTTTCTACAACCATTAAAGTGATCATGTGTTCAATATTTTATTATATTAATGTAGTACACTATGTTAATTAGCTGTCAGTTGTTAAATCAACTATACATTCCTGAAAAAATTCTATGTGGTCATGGTTTATCACCTGTTTAAATCTGAGGGAAGTTGTTTTGCCAGTATTTTGCAGAGGATTATACATCTCTGTTCACAAGCAGTACAGATCTATAAGTTACTTTCTTGTGCTATTATCTGGCTCCATAATAGGTTAATATTATCTTCATGAAAACAGTTGCACTGAGTTCCTCTTCCTATTGTTTGGAAGAAATTGTGAAGAATTGGCACTTCTTTAAATCTTTGGTATAATTCAATAGTGAACAAAACTTAGGGGGATTGATTGCATCAATTATTCTTTTTTAATTTCTAATTCAAAACATTAGGTTATGGGTCAGAATATTCAGATTTTGTCATTAATTTCCATAATTTATGTCTTTCTAGGAATTTGCCTATTCCATCTAAATTATCTGGGTTATTTTAATACATTTGATCATAGTAAGTGGTTATTATAATTCCTTTTATATATTTCTATAAGGTTAGTAGTAATATTTCTGGTTTAATTTATTATTTTAGTAATTTAGGTTGACCATTTTTTAATAAATTATGTTAAAGATTTAGTTTGTTGGATCTTTTTGATGAACCAAATTTTGTTTAGCTGGTATTTACTGTTTTTCTATTCTCTATTTTGTTCATTTATGCTATAGTCCTTATTGTGTCCTTCTGCTTCTTTTTCTCCTGTTTTTCTGGGATCTTAAAATGGATACTTAAATTATTGATTTAAGATCATCTGTTTTATGCAGGCATTTTTTAATAGTAAACTTCTCTCCTCAGTTGCATTCGTAAGTTTTATAATGCTTTTCTTATTTTCATTTATATGAAAATATTTTTAATTTCCCTTGTCCTTTCTTCCATTGAAGTATTATTTAGTAGTATGTTGAATATTTCCTATATATCTGTGCATTTTCCAAATTTATTTGCCTTTTTTTTAAAAATTTCTCTCCATTATTATAAAAGAACATCCTTTTTTACTGTTTAACACCTTCAGCATATTTAAGCTCATTTTTATGTACTAGGATATATCCTACTATAGAGTATGTTTCATTTGCAATTAAAATACATATTCTGGTGTCCTAATAATGTGCATTCTGCTGTTGTTAGAGTCTACAAAGAATGCTCTAAAGAAATCTGTTGGAGCTAATTCATGTAACTATTCCAGACCTTTATTTCTGATTTTTCTTCTATCTCATTTTTTTTCAATTATTGAATTTGAGTAATGTAAGGTATGTAACTGTTGAGCTGTGTACTTTTGCCCTAAATTCTGTCTGCCTTTACTTCATGTATTTTAAGATTCTTTTGTTGGATGTGTTACAGAGCCAGGGCCTTCTATCAAACTGAGGCAGCATGAAGGAATTCTTTCAAATACTGATTCTTGTGATTAAGTCAGAAAGATTTTAGGCATGCTACTCAGAGGTGCAAGCATGAATTTATTAGGAGAGATGGGAAAGAAGAAAGGGAACACTCTCAAGGGAGAAAGTGGATCCTTTCAGTGAGAAAGGCAGCATGCCTCTTCTGCCCTCCCATTTATTGGAAGCCCCAGGGAAGTTTCCAGAGTCTCACTTATGTCCACCTCTTGACTTTAGACTGACAACAGAATGACATCAAACTTTCAAGTCTCCACTGCCATGACCCTACCAGGTCATTTTGGCCCATGTTGATCAATTTTAATTGAAATAGGTTTTTACAAATTTTATGGTTAGGAGGAATTATCTTTATCTCCCTGAGTGTCGGGATCTGGTCTGTGTAAGGGTCACAAAATCCTCCACTTCAGGTTAACTTTTATTCCTTTTATTGGAGTTATTTCAGGTCTGCATTTCTTCTGAAGACAAGAGGTAGTTTGTTACATATCCTGTCCACTTAAACCAGGCAGGGCTTCAGGGAAATTGCTTCTTGAAAAAGAAAGCATATGGGGTTCAGCACATTGGGCCCACTTTTTATAATTATTTCCTTAAACTCATGTTCACACCACTCACATCCATCTGTCCCATATCAGGTGCATAATATTTGTAATGGTTAAATCATCTCAATGTATTGACTCTTTCATCATTATGAAATACCACTTTTTCTACTTTTTTAAATTTCTATTTTGTCGGATATTGGTATGACCACTGCAACTTCCTTATGATTCTACTTTGCATGATATATTGTTCTCTCTTTTTTTTAATTCCACCTATTTGTATCTGTAAATATAAAATGTGTTACCTGTAGATGGCATATGGTAATATTATGTTTTTGTAACCATAATGCTTACCATTTGAAAGGATTGTTTACTGCCTTCATATTTAATCTTATTAGCACTAAAGTTGAATCTACATCTTTTATTTTTAAAATTCTTTGTCACATCATTTTCTGTTCCTTTATTCCTTCTTTTTTATTTTGTATACAGTAAATACATTCTAGTGTAGCTTTTTAAATTCTTAAAGAAATTAAATAATTTATTTACTGTGCATTTAAAAATTTAGTTATTGTTTTAGGGTTTACCATATACATTTAAATTTGTTATAGTCTGCCTCAGATCTATACTAATTTAATTCCACTGGCAAATAGAAATGTTGCTGCCATATAACTTTATCCCTCAGCCATACTTTTTCTTTTGGTGATATTGCTATAATTATTGGATTTTTATAAAATCTTCCCTATAGATGAATTGAAATTATTTTTAAAAAGTGTGCCTGTACTAAACATGCATGGAATTTTTCTTGTTATTATTCTCTTAATATGGTATAAAAACTATGTGGCATTTATAATATATTAGTTACTATGCATAATTTTGAGATGATCTGAAATATATGGGATGAGTTGCAGAGACCGTATGCAATCATTACACCATTTTATAAAAGAAACTTGAGCATCTGTATATTTTATTATGTGTAGGGGTTCCTGGAACCAATCTTTTATAAATTCTAAGGAATGATTATATGATACAAATGCAATAATAAATAGTTATAATTATTGTTTATATAATTATATACCTGTTAAAAAGCCTATATAAAGAAATGGGAGCAAATGTATACTTACAGATTTTGTTTTATAAATATTTTTATTTATTATTTCTTTTCTTTCTTCATTCACTCTTATAAGATCGAATTTGCCACTGTGTGTAACTTTAAAATTCTGATATAACTCTCCTCCCTCCCACCATCTTCATGCTGTTTTTTGTCAAATATATCAATTTATAAAATTAATTAACCAAAATACAAAATAAAGGCACACAATAAAATATGGGATATTGTTTTATGCAATTGTTAAATAAAGAGGATTAAAATGCATGTGTACTGTCTTTTATAATTACAGAATAACCTATAGAATGCTCTTTGTTCTTTGGGTTTTGTTTTGAATTCCTCTGTTTACTGTTTACTTGTTTTCATTATTAGAAAAAAACTCATTTATTATGTATTGTAATGTAGATGCACTTGCAACAAATTCTCTCAAATTTTGATTACCCATACAAATCTTTATTTTATCTCTATTTTTCAAAAGTAAATTTAGTAAACAAAAGATTTTTGGTTCTCTCAGGATCTGAAAAAATGTCACTACACTGATTTCTGTTCTCTCTTGTGTGAAAGGGAAGCTACTAAGTTTATTGGGGTACTCTTATTCATGGAGTTTTAAGAAGTTAGCCACTTCAACTTGGAGTAGGCAAGGATGATTGATGTTATTATTTTGCCCCATGTTGTGAGATATGATAATCATTGATAAAAGGTTTAACACTTTATTTTAGCCATATCTGGCAAGAGTAAAGATTACAACAAACTGACTTGAGGGAATGAAGGAAGTGGGTCAATACTTAAATGCTACGGAGTATCACTGTTCTTACTGAGTTAATATTAATTGTTTTGAATAATATTTATTTGCTGCATGTCCTTAAAACAATTTTTAAAGATTTTCAAAGTAATATTTTATCATTTTAAAAAGTTATTTTTTTTCTTTTATTCCAGAAAGATGCATGCAATACCATCCTGGATGAAAGTTTGTCATTTTCCTGGTGTTTGGTGTTGGCCAGATATACTATCAGATTATATTCTATTATAATTTTCCTGATGTTTTTTATGATTAAAATAGGGTTTGGGGCTTCAGAGAAGGTGACAAGAAAAGTAAATTTCCTTTTTCACTACATCATATGTTTACTGTTAGTATCATATCACATTTTACAAGTCATAGAACCATAAGGTGATGGTTATTTTTTTCTTTTAACACCTTAAATACTGCAAAAAATTCCTTGTGATTGGAGGGTTTCTAGGAAGTAACCAATTTAATTCTTATCCTCACACTTCTGTAAGTAAAGTGGTTTTGCTCCATCTTCTTTGAAGCATTTTTCCTTGTCTTTGATTTTCTATAATTTGAATATAGGTAGCTCCCAATGTTTTGGTATATAACCCTTTCACTATTTGCTAAGATTACTGAATCCATAGTGTTGTGTCTATTATTAATTTGAGTAAATTTGTCATTTATTACTTCAAATTTTTCTCTTTTATTCTATTTCTCCCTCTTCTATTCCATTGATAAGTGTGGTATTTTTGGTTTGGTTTTGTTTCTTTGTTTTATTTTTTTAAATAATCACATGCTTTTGGGATGTTTAGTTCTGATTTTTCATTTTATAAAATTGTTGCTCTTCAGATTTGGAAATTTCTATTGGTGTATTTTACACTAATTAATTATTCCTCATTAGTACTGTATTTACGAACTAACAAAATGCATCATTCATAGTATTTTTATTTTTCATTTTGTTTTATTTCTTTCTTACATATTCAATTACTTTATTTACATTTCTTGCTTGACCTTGCATGTTTTCTACATTTTTCATTACAGCCCTTAACTTATTATTACTGGTTATTAAAAATTTTCCATATTTCTAAAATATGTGTCACAATTGAGTCAGATTTTTGTATTTTTGTTGTAATCAGAATGTATATTTTCCTTTTTATATTATGACATTATTTTTGTTGAAGTTAGACATGATATATTAATAGCAATTGACTTAAATAGGCTTTTAGTGTGATGTAGTATGTTACTATGTCCAGGAGTTGTGGTTGTTTAATGTTTTCTATAACACTTGTGCCATAAATTTTAATTTCTTCTAATGTTCTTATCACTGTCTCTCCTATTTTTTTATTTTGCCTATAAATATTATAAATTCATTCTTAAATACAATCAATGTTTTTTAGCTGTTTACTGTTAGTATACATTAACCCTGTTGATGTAGTGGCTATGTATTCAAGAAAGAATGTATTCTATAATCTTTTAATTTAAACACAACTTCATGGTGGGCCTCTGTCCTTGGGCTGTGGTGAGTTAGGAAGATTAGAGGGGCCTGGAGTTGGATAATTAGCATTTTAAACAAACTGGTAAATTATTTTGCCTTACAGATTAAGTTGTAATATTAAAGAACAATCTGGGCATATTTCAAAGTAGATAGTCTTCTCCCACTATCAGAAACAAAAAAAAATTTTTTTTTCATGTTCATCAAGAGAGCCTACAGAGGCTATAGGACATAAAAATTATGAAATTGTATAGGTGTCACTGACCCTGAACCCAGCAGTTTCTTATTCTCATGAGTTTTCATACACAGTATCCAGCAGTTCACAAAAAATATATGTTCTTAAATATTCTGACTATTAGGATTTTTTATGCAGGTAAGTTGATCTTAGATTTGATTATATGTATTCTGTTACCTCTCCAGATTTCAGCATGGCATTGTTCCTTGTGACATAACTTATCTGCTGAGTCCAAATTACACTGTTGATTTTCAGTTTGTTTGGATTTTTTTCTTAATTGTTTGAAAGACTATATCCAAGCTCTTCATATGTTAGCACTGGAATGAGAAGACTACATGTGTATTTTTTTCTATAATAGAGTAAATAGTAGCCCAGTTACTTGAATGAGTTAAGAGATATAAAACAGTTGTCAAATTTGAAATGATTTACATGTTAGATTAATGTTATTTTCATTTTAAGTATATTATTTAAAATGACTATCTGCACTCTGCTACTATTTTTTGTGCCTTGATAGTATAATAGATTTTAATTAAGAAAATACAAAATATATATTTAAAGATACAAGGATTCATAAGATTTAAAGTCAGTTGAATTTTAACAATATATAAATACCACCTAAGGTTCAGAATTCAAATATCTTTAATTAAATTAACTCTAATTAGAACTAAGGAAACCAGGCTTATATCTTATAAAAGCTATATTTTAAAAATAATAAGCTGATGACTTGATAAATATTTGCTACAGAGCAATATTTAAGAAAATATATATAATTTGGGAACATAGTGCAAATTGGATCAATATACCTACAGAGTTAAACTCTTTGACACTTAGAAATTTAGTTAAGGTCTTGATTCCTGAAAAATTTTACTAATATTTCTGTATCTATTCATTGTGTGCATACGTAGAATACCTGATATTAAGTATAGCATGATTATATAACACTGTTTTTTAATATTTTCTTACCATGGATAACAATGGATTTTAATGCTATTGTAAAGAATTTATCATGTTTCACTGTTTACTCAATAATAGTATGTATCCTATTTGGAGACCAATCAGAAAGCCTTCTTTTTAAAATAAAATTATCTAAACACACTTTTAATTGCCATTATTAAGAGAAAACAACTAGCCGGGCACAGTGGTACAGGCCTATAGTCCCATGACTTTGGGAAGCTGAGACAGGAGAATCGTGAGTTCAAAGCCAGCCTCAGCAAGGGTGAGGTGCTAAGCAACTCAGTGAGACTCTGTCTCTA
>PVHX01030104.1:0-16148 GCA_004024805.1 Geosciurus inauris | reverse complement strand
CCACTTCAATGTTTATAGCAGCACAATTCACAATTGCTAAACTGTGGAAGCAACCCAGATGCCCTTCAATAGATGAATGGATAAAGAAACTGTGGTACATATACACAATGGAATATTATTCAGCAATAAAAGAGAATAAAATTATGGCATTTGCAGGTAAATGGATGGAATTGGAGAACATTATGCTAAGTGAAGTAAGCCAATCCCAAAAAACCAAATGCCGAATATTCTGTCTAATTAGTGGAAGCTGATACATAAGGGGGTTGAGAATGGGGAACATAGGAGAAATGGAGGAACTCTGGATGGGGAATGGGGGAGGTGGGGGAAGGGAAAGGGGAATGGTATAGTAAAGATGGTTGAATGAGATGGTCATCACTACCCTAGGTGCATGTATGAAGACACAAATGGTGTGACCCTATCTGGTTTGCAACCAGAGAGATGGAAAAATTGAGCTCTGTATATGTACTATGACTTGAAATACATTTAAATAAATAAATAAATTTTAAAAAATTTAAAAAAATGTGTATATACAAACATTTCTTTCCTTCAGATGCGCAAGCCTCTGTATAAGCCCTTAAACTTGTCATTTTAACCATGAGTTGGAAGGCAATATTCTTTTTTTTTTGTACTGGGGATTGAACTCAGGGGTACTTGACCACTGAACCACATCCCCAGCCCTATTTTGTGTTTTATGCAGAGACAGGGTCTCACTGAGTTGCTTAGCGCCTCACCGTTGCTAAGGCTGGCTTTGAACTCGCGATTCTCCTGTCTCAGCCTCCCTAAATGTTGGGATTACAGGCTTGAGCCACAGCGCCTGGCTTGGACGGCAATATTCTTTTAAATATAAATCCTCTATTGACACAGTTTGAGGTATATAACTAGAAAGTGACAGAATGCAATTTTGAAAAGATGAGGTTCTCAGGTAGTTGTTCTCTTTGTAGGACTCTAAGGGAAAAGAGCCATTCTTATTTTCCTTTTCTTATTTAGTCTGAATTCTGTACATGATTGGATTTATCACACTCAGAGATGAAACACACACTAATTAGCATCAGTGCAGGAAATTGAAATTTTGTTAAATTTTTGATTTTAATAATGACAACAAAATTAAGCAATGCTTCTTACAAACATTAATGAAGGTGTGTTAATTTAATGGAATTACTTTCATGGTTGTATCCGGTGACAAGTTATTTTCACCCCTTCATTTCTTTTTTTTTTGTTTTTATTTTCCCCATGAAATAACTTCTGTGAAAGTTTAAAAAAATCAAGTTATTAACAAGCCCGTTTTAACTATGGATCCTATGTTGGTAGAAATAGAGTAGTAACTATACCACTTTAAGATCAGATATACAAACTTAGAACAGAAAAGCAAAACTATAATTATCTGAACTCTCAAAGCTGCATAACAAAGGTATAATAAGTAAATAGCTGAAATGACTCAAATGGTGATTGAAATTGTCTAGTAAGAAACACAGCTTAATTTCTGGACTTTTTTTTACTTATTCTGGTATAAATTATTTTTAACCTAGTTGTATCACCAACCTATGTACTTAATTTATAGAGCTTGAAACTAGATTGTCTTCTAGAAGTGCACATTTTAGAGATGACAAGAATAAAATCTGATTAAGATAGGTTAAGTGACTTATTCAAAGACACACAGCTATTTAAAGGCTGACTTCAGTTTAGCTGACTCGGTGTCATAACAAAGTATTTGAGGGTCAAAAACAGAATAACATTATGTCTTTTATATTTTTGTCTATTATATTTTTACATTCAGTAGTAATGTTTCCTCAAGGCAAAACCTAATCCATAAAGAACAAGGGCTTCAGAAATGGGCAGAACCTGATTCTGCCCTATGAGATCTATAGTTTTTGTCTTTGAATGCTACGATTTATTTTGCAACCTGAGGAAATAATTTCTTCCTGAATTTTTTGTAGAGTTTTATTAAAAAGTTTATGTATTTAGTCAACAAACCTATACTTAGCTCTTCCCATTTGCAAGATGTTGCACCAATAATTGCAAATAAATTCTTCTAAATATGAGTAAGACACAATCTCTCTACAGTTACTACATTTTTTGCACTATTTTGTCATTACATCTTAAATTTATATTTCACTGGTTGAATATAAGACATGGACAAAAGAAATCACATGTTTTGGGAACAGCAAACGTATTTGAGATAGGGGAAGAAGAAGGGAATGTAGAAATAATGACTATGGGATTTAAATTATATAAAAATATGATTAAATTTGTAGTGAATGGTTTTTACATTTGATCATGCAAAATTTGACCTGTCTACACTGAACTGTCATGTCTTGTCAGCAATCAGATTATGTTTATTAGGTGGAGTCTTAGTAGGTAAGTAAAAGGATTCATTGGAAAATTAATTCATGTACTGCTTAAGGTGACATCTTTATTAAAAGCAGTATTATTATTATTATTATTATTATTATTATTATTATTATTAAAGCATAAGATTTCCATAGAAGTAGACAGTGCAGTGAATATTTTTGGGTGTAGGCTCAATATACCTTGCAATTACAAGTGAAAATCACTTGCTTATTTTAGAACTTCTTACCTCATTAATATGTGTCATTAATAAAGCCCCTTGGTACACATTCAGATATTAAAAGGAAAAAATAATCTGCAGCACACCTGGTTGTATATAATTGTTCTTGATTCTAATAGCAAAATTATCAGACTTGCTCTTTGAAGATGTTTGCTTAAGAGTCACTGATCTTGCTATTAATAGTTTTAAGCAGTTATACAGCAGTTTTATGGTGCCCTACTTAAAACTAGATATTTATAAAGTGCATACTTTTTACATGATTAAATAGGGGAAACTTGTAGAACTTGAAACATCCTCTTACCCTGAATCCTGGCATCATTACAGACCCTAGAGATCCCTTTTCCTCTACAAGGCACACCTCAGTGCAATAGATTTTTGTTTGGGTAAAAGTAAATGTTTAAGGATATGCTAGGAATAATCTAGGTATGTTTCTTATATATTTTTACTTCTCTCTGGGGAAGAAAGTTCATTCTATTTAACATGGAACTTCTACACACCTCCAATGGGTGGCAATTTTCTTGACTCTGTCTTTCCTCTGAGTTGAATGACAATCATTTGATGCAGAGCTAGGGCAGAAGCAGGATGCAAAAATGGGTAGAAGTGAAGTAGGTGCCAGCCAGAGCTCTTCTATGCCAATTAGGGGTGATGAGTGGGGAGTATCTGGAGTCACCTCTTGATTTGTCCAGGGGACCCTGGCAGCATTGTTCCCATAGGACATAGCTTCAATTCCTTTGAGAAGAATAGAAATTTATCAATATAATTTTATCTTTTAAAATTTTTGCCCTTTAACTTTAGAAGCACCTATGAAGCTATTTATTTCCTGTACAGTTGAGATTAAAATGATCTTGACATTTGGGTATTGAGTAATAAATACCTTTAACTAGAAGATAGCCATAAGAACCAGAGTGCTTTCTGGTGATCTCTGTTATCTGCACTAACTTGTGTTCATCTGACAGTTCTGTTTATTAACATTTGAATTCTAAACAAAATTTGGCCATTAAGTAGGTTTATTATCATGAAAAATTCACTCATCTTCTCTTGGCTTTGGTTTTTCCCTTCTGTAGAATGATTGTTTTTTCTTTCAGTTAAAAAAAATTATTCAGAATGTCCTCAAGGCTGAGTCCAGTGGTGCACAACTGTAATTCCAGTGGCTCAGGAGGCTGAGGCAGGAGGATCACGAGTTCAAAGCCAGTTTTAGCAAAGGCGAGGCTCTAAGCAACTCATTGAGCCCCTGCCTCTGAATAAAATACAAAAAAGTGCTGGGTGGTTCTGTGCCCCTGAGTTCAATATCCAGTACCAAAAAAAAAAGTCCTTAAGATCTTGCTTCACATGGATTCTTTTGCTTATTACCAATTTCTAAGAGAAGTCTCCTATTGGCTCACACTAGGTGGAGCCTGTCAGTGGTGTTGGGATCTTCAGTGAATTTCTTTTAAAATGCATTATTCTGGAGATTCTTAACCAATGAGTCAAGAGTGGAGACTGAAAATCAGCATTTTGCAATAGTTCTCCAGCAGAGTGGAGAACATAGTCACATTTGGGAAGCAACTGAATTGTCACAAACGGTGTGTCATTTACTTGCCAGATCTGAGTGACGTGACGTCACAGCAGCCTCTCTTCCCTGATAAGACTGTAGAGAATGCTTGGAAAGTTATGTGACATCTGTTTAAAATCTGTCCGGGGGCCTTCAAGTGTTCAACTAGTAAATCCACATTTATATCACTTAAAAAAGAAAGGAAAGTATATTCCCTACATGCCTGGCTTAGTTTAAATATCAACTCAGGCTTGAAAAGGGAATCGGTTATATGACCTCAGCTTTAGGATGGAGGAATTGAGCCATTGCTGGTAATTTAACATTCGAGGAGACTGAATGGGTTAGAGCTGATTTAAAATCTGTAAAGGCAGCGGGGACAGATGGCTTCAGCCTCGCATTTTATGTGTTTTTAAAATGTTCTATATCTTCATGAGACATTTTTATTCTCTTTTCAAAATGCAAAGCTGCTTCTTATAATAATGACACCTATTCCAAAATAGCAGAGTCATGCTGATCCCTTAGAAGTGCAATTATTTATTTATCTGTGGGATAAATACACCTTGGACAACCACAAATCAAACTTCCCCCAAGGCCTCATTAATGTCCTTCAAAACAAACTCTGAATTAAGAGAAAAGCTTTATACTTTTATGAAATTTAATCCGAGCTTCACTTTTGGAATTGTCAGCAAAAGCCAGGGTGAGGAAACATTTGGCCCTCTCCTTTGTGAGTGTGATCAGTGTCTGAGGTTTACAGGAAAATGCACCAACCACTCCTCCAGAGTCCCTGCCTTTGATGATTATAAACTGGAAGGTTCTGAACTGCCTTGGAGAGCAATGGCTCACAGGAAGTTTCCTCAAACACTACATCTCACTCTCCTGTTTACTATATGTATTCTATTTTATTATATCACCTTATTTCCAAAGATTGAATCCTTATGTTTTTGAGCAGTGTCAAAAATTAAGTCTTTTATTATCTTATAGTCCGTGTTATAAGGATTCATTTGACAGTATTCAACATTTAAACCAAATTAGTGCAATTTATTTCAATGCACCAATTTCATGGTTCGTGAATTCGTTGTTGTTATTGCTAACTTTCACTCTAGTTTTGCCTTGAAAATGAACAGTAAGTAATATCTAACAAAAACTATGTGGTAATGAAAAGCCCGGTAGATGAAGGTAGAAATGTATATGCTTAGACAAAATGGACAATGAGTTTATAAGATAAATAAAGGAGGCTTTTAATTAAAACAAAATGAAACACTGAACAAAATGAAAAACTTTGTTAATGAAAAGGTAATTCCAACTAATTGGCAGCAAAGTCCCAATTGCTTATGGTAGAAAATTGGCTAATCTTGTGGGAATTTCAGCAGAGACTGGAGGAAAGAATTTTAAACCTGCTTCCAGTCTATTTGTAATAATAACTTACCTGTAAAAGAGATATTATATCATTTTTAAAAATTTCACTGACTTAAGTAGCAGTTATTTTGAACTAAAGTGTTCATGTAAATTTCAATGTTAATTATAATTATATCATTCTGTGCATATTTTGCAGTTACACTCTCTATCATATGGTTGGCATTAGTTATTCTGCCCCAAATTTTCTGTCCATTAGTTTATTTTTATAGAAGCTTGTGCTGTGATAAATGACAAAGACAAGAAGAGAAAGCTCTTTTCAAAATGAATTTTGCATTAAATAACTTAAATATTATTATTTAAGGAATTAAAAATATTAAGACTTTACTGATGCACTTATATTTAAAAAGCATGTTTTAAAAAATATTTGAGATTTTAGTGGTGCCCTTGAAGAGACAACTTTTCATATTAAATGCTCCTGTCTATTTCTTATTTTCTCCTGTTTCAGTCCCAACATTTTTCAACTATTCCTTTAAATTAATTCTTTCTTCAACTCTCATCTCCCCTCTTGTTAAAGTCACCAGGATTCTCTAATTGAAAAGCCAAACAGATGCTTTGAGTCTCGTATTGCAACCTGTCCCAGACATTCAGTGACACCAACCAACCCCTTTTTAAATTTCACTTCCTTTCATTTCCACGGCATTTCTTCATTGATTCTTTCCCTTCATCTGAATGAAGCTCTTTAATGTTTGCTTCTTTCTCTCTCTTCATTGTTCCTCAATGTTGACCTCTCATAAGTTCTGACTTTCAGCTCTCACATTATATACTCTCCCTGGGCAATCTCATCTGCCCTGGTGTTTCCAATACAGCTTGTAAAGGAAAGAAAATTCCCAAGTTGGGGTTATGGGTTCCTAGTCAGTTGTTTCTAACTATATATTGAATAATTTCACATGGCAGTACTACTTTGTCTCATCTTTAACAGGTCTGAAAGTAAAATGGTTTGCCCCAAATCTGCTTCTCCTTTTATCTTCCCTGATAGAGCCATCTTTCTAGCCTCCCCTCCCCCTAAGAGTCTTTCCTGTCTTCCCACAGCATCATCATCCACCAAGCTGCTGGATCCCCAAATTAAGGCAGCATCCCTTCTCTTGTCTCCTAGTTTAGTCAGCAAGAACTACCTTGAGAAAAGATTCCAAAATTCTTGCTTCTTTCCACTTCCACAGCAACCAGCTATGGAACTTAAAGGTCTAGAATTTAGAATCCAATTGAGACATAAGATATAGGAGACATCAAATGGAGATCAAAATATCTTTACTACTGCTAGAGCTGGTTGAAAATCTTGGCCCAATGTGGAGTGAAATTTAGTGTCTCTAAAATTTACCCCAGTTTAGATTATGGCACAAATTAATTGAATTTAGGTCTCTCTCTTGCTATCTATTTTGGGTCCCTTTTTCATACCTTCCTTTAATATCCAGTGGGAGGGGAAGATGGGAGAGGAGGAGAGGGCTGCGGAGAGGGGAGGGAGAGAGAGAGAGAGAAGGAGAGACTCAGAAATGCATACATAGCTTCTCCCTCTCTGCCAGGACAGAAATTTTTTCCAAATGTCATTTTTAGTATCTGAGTATATTTATACCTGATAAATGCATGTTGAGTGAATACAAAAAGAAATATATATAAGATTTTCCCAGGACCTGATTACTCTCTGATTTTGGTGCTCTCATCATATTTCCTTTGTATCTTTACTAAAATGTTTTTCTTACAACAAAACCCATGATTTCCTTCCCACATTTTTGTTTCCCCAGCTACCCTGTGCTATTTGAGGGCAGGATCAGTACCATTTCTGTCCCTGTGTAGAAGGTAGTTCACATCCCAGAATTTATGCCTTCTTTCCTTTATCCCTTCTTCACCCTCCACACATTTATTAAGTGCCTATTATGATCCAGGTACTCCATTCAGTACTGGAATACAAAAAGTTAAATAATCTCTGCTTTTGTCAAGATTGCTGACTAATTGAGGAATTAGTATGTAAATAAACAAGAGTAATGTTCTGCTATGAGAAAAGATTGTGTACAGCACTGCAAAGTAGGAAATAGATTGCAGTTGTGTTTCTTGAGTGAAAAAAAAGAATGATTAATTGCTAGAATTTTGCTTTGATGGTCTGCTTATTTTCATGACAATAAAATACATATTATCTTCATTTTGCATAGGAAAATATATTGGACAATTGCATGTTAATCTTTAGATTTACTAATCCAAATTCTGCCCAAGTTAAATACCATAATTCTGGGATCAAACCTTTCGCTTTAATTCTTTGCAATGAACACTTTATGTCTGATTCTGAGTCCCATGTGAATGTACTGTCTTCTTCATGGCCCTAACTTTACTTAAAAAAATAAACCATATCTTATAAAGGATTTCAGGTTTAAGATATTATCCTTAATATTGTGTATATAAATATTTAAGACCCACAGTATCCTTAACTAGATATCTGTCAAATCTGAGATTGTATAATTTTAAGATACATAAGAAATGTTGTGGGGCTGGGGCTATGGCTTAGTGGTTGAGTGCTTGCCTCACATACGTGAGGCACTGGGTTCGATCCTCAGCACCACATAAAATAAATAAAGATATTGTTTTCATCTACAACTAAACAAAATGTTTAAAAAAAAAAAAAAAAGAAATGTTGTGGCTACCCTGATAATAATAGGAGTTAGTACAGAGATTTATTTTCAGTATATTATGATTTTTGAGTTCTTAAAGTTATTTGTCCTCTTGGTATTGCCCTTTTTTCAGGTCAAAATAAAGCCTGTCTATTCACCATGATCCTATCAAAAGGATATTTATACTTTCCCCTTATGATCTCCCAGTTATGTAAAAAGGCATGCGGACTCCTTGTACCGTGAATCTTGCTGCCAGTGCCCTGTGCATGCTAACTGAGGCTGTGGTCACCCTCTTTGAGGCCATCTTCGAAGAAGGTTAACAGCATTGATGTTAACCTGGATCCAGACAAACGTTCTTTTCACTGGTGAACACACATGCAGTTTTGTACCTGCTTTTGGACAAGAGAAAATGAGGAACTGGGTCGGAGGCCTATTTGACATAATCTGGAAACAGACAAGAACTATTTTGGGCATTATTGCTTCCTGGTCATCAGAAGCTAGTGGGTCATTGTGATATTGGTATTCACAAAGAGTCTGGCTCTTGCTAAGTCTCTATAGCCTGAGCAATTCCTGAGTCGTTTCTCTCTCTCTCCTGTGACAGAGCTACAAAAATCTCCAGATTTGGGAATTTCATTAAATCCTCTAAGTGAGAATGAGGACCAGTTATGAACCACAGGGACTATTAGTCATCTTCCTTTTTATCACGTCTAACCATCATTTTATAGTGCTCCCAGTAGCTGGCCTTATAAATCTTAATTAACAGCTTTCTCAGACACTGAATTTAAGCTGTCACCCATTACACCTTCGTTGAAACGTCCATGTCCATTAAAACCTTATCAAAATGCAGCATCTATTACCTTTGCAGCTCATGTTGCATTCATCTCTAAGGGCAGCGTTACTGCAGGGCAGGTAGTTGTACGCTGCCAGCATAACGTTTCCTGACAAGTGGTGTTAAGCAGCAGCGGCTGGCTTTACTCCCTCTACAGCTTTAGTCCTGTCTGACAAAGCCCTGGAAGTGTGGTTTGCTAGAGACAGATGTGTAGAAGAACAGACCAAACAAAAGTAAACCTTTGATTCTCATTCAAAGTCATGAAGGGGAGAGCTAAGAATTTTTTTTTCCTCAGACCATTCATATCTTGAGAAGCATCCTAAAATAATAAGGTATACTTTTTGGCATGATTCAATTAAGCTTTTGCAAGTTTAAGAAAAAATGGACACCTAAATTCATGAAAAACAACAATGTGTCTTGATTCTGAACTGTACTTCCAGTATTTCCTTGTGGAAACTGATGTAACTTAAACCAATATATTCACCTTGTCTTTATCAAATGGCACTTTTAGTATTTGCTTTCTGTAGCTGAAATGACTAGGAAATGAAGTTTAGAAGGTGAGAATTTTAGGTGAAAGTATGAAAGATTTATAAGTAGAGAGCTGAAAATTATGGAAAATAAACCTTCAAAATGCTGCTGCTGCAAATATTATCAGTGCAATAACACCAATCAAAGATATTGTCATTCTTTAGTCATGAGGAATGAAAGAATCCAATAAGGTTCTCTTATGTAAATCAGTAGCTCATATAGTACTAAACAATTTAGATATCATTAAGGCTTCATAGTTGCTGCCTTGCCCGTCACATTGAGGGTTAAAACACTTACCAGTTGTGACACTCTGTCTTGATAACCCCATTAATTCTTCTGAGGCACTAGAGGAAATGGCTAACAACTGAGAACAAGTTATAACTAATACAAATGTGTTTCATCCAGTTGTAATCCCTTCTCAATTATTCAAGGAGCTTTTTCAACTAAAGCCTTTCAGATCCTCTTGTGTATCATTCATCTATAAGAATGTTGGCAGTATTTCTGCTGATTCCAAAGGGGCAGCTGGTCAATATCAATCTCCTCTGTCTTTCTCTCTCCAACTCAAATTGGAAGCCCTTCCATGACATGACTTTCTGTTCACTTGTTTCACGAACATTCTTAGTACCTGGCAAAGAGCTCAGACACAAAGAGGTATCTGAAATACAATTAATGATGTCAGTAGAAATATTTCTGAGGATACATTTTGTGAGTGAGGCAATGAGTAAAAAGACTTTTTTTTTTTTCCTTTTTATACTCTTTAGAAAGACTGATGCTAAGGCTAAAATATGCATTACCTAATCTAATACTACTCTCTTAGCCATGTTTTTAACAAAAAGCAAGCCACCCTATTTCTCTGTAATCATGCTGTTTAGAAAAGGCCAATATATTACTTTTTTAAACTTTAGAAAAATTCTTACATCTTTTTTTTAGGGGGGGGGGTGGTTACCCAGGATTGAACTCAGGGGCACTCAACCACTGAGCCATGTCCCCAGCCCTTTTTTGTATTTTATTTAGAGACAGTCTCACTGAGTTGCTTAGTGCCTTGTGGTTCCTGAGGCTGGCTTGAACTTGCAATCTTCCTGCCTCAGCCTCCTGAGCTGCTAGGATTACAAGCATGTGCCACTGTGCCCTGCAATTCTTACATCTTAATGAGTTTTTTTTTTTTTTTATTTTCTGTTTTCAAGACACCTTTTAAATGTTAGGTAAAGTTTATAGAGATGGTAAACATACCGTGTTTTATACCATCTAATACTACTATTAGTAGTAGATCTACATGAGGTTTATTTAAAAAATAATTACCTTATTAAAACCACTGTTCATTTATTCATTCACTAAGAAAACATTCATAAACTGTGGGATGTAGCAGTGAATAAAATACTTCTGTAAAATAAAAAATATATAAGCAATATAAATTTTGATAATTCCTGGGGGAAATATAAAGCAAGTAAAGGTGATAGAAACCTTCAGATAGAGGGACTGAAATTTTAAGTGAAATGGTAAAAGAAGGCTTTATTGGGAAGGTGATTCATTCAAGACCTGAAGGTGGTGCCATTCAACTCTCTAAAAGACAAGCATCCTAGGCAGTGGAACAGCAGGTTCAAAAAGTATGTTCAATAATCAATAAGGGGACAGTGTAGTTGGGGCTAAACCATAAGCGGGGAGAGCTAACCAAAGTGAGGTCCAGCAGGTAAGGGGAATCATTAAGACTATGCTAATCATTTCGATAACATTTTTACTCCAAATGAGGTGAGAAGCCCAGGAGGATTTTGATTTTGTATATACTGAATGAATTCAGAAAAAGAATTTAGAATGACTAAACACAGTTGTTTATTGATGAAATAGCAAAATTGTTAAAGGAGAGATGAGAGGAATATTTAGACTCATATTCTGATTATTTAGAGTTCTTTGAAATGTTGTTTTATTATAAGCTTTCTCTACCATTGCTATCTGAAAGAGATTACTACAAAAATTAAAACCTCATATTTTATGCAAACTTACATGCAACAGAAGTTTAAAGATTTCTGTATATGGATAAGTTTATAATATTGTTGTGACCTTTTAACCGGCCTGATGTAGATCAAAACATGAAGTGTCCAACATGGTGTGAGGCAGTCTATATCTTTGATCCAGATGAGCTTCACAGTTTCAGGTAGAAGCACATTTTCTTTCCTGGGTAGCTGCATAGATATCGGCACCAACAGTTCTCTTTAGAAAGGACCAATAATGATTTGATAAGCATAATTGAAAAATGTGGGCAATCATCAAACCAAAACGTCTTCCTTTTGGAGGAAAGAGTTTTGAAATCATAGGAATCTGTGTTCTGGTCACTAAATCTATGACAATGAGTGAGTTCCTTAAGTTCTTTGGACTATAAGAGTCTCCCTTTTAGACATGGTATTTTATCTCATTATGTCTGGATAGTTTACCAAAATAATATAAATGAAAGCTCCCTACAGAGTGCTGACATTATTAAGCATACAATAGATTTGTTTTATTCTTCTCATTTTGATCACCTTGATTCTTCACCTTTTATATCCTATTTGAGCATCATGGCATTGATATAAGGATGGAACAATAAGCTTCTACTTCAATAATCCATCTGAAGCTTGATTCCCAGCTACATATGATCGTGGCTTTGTCATTTTTTGAACAATACCAGGGTTGAGAAATTAATACTTCAATGATATTGTTTATTGCACTTTCGAAAAATTGAGACAGTCCACAATAGCATTAATTTTCATTCATTCAGGCCAAAGTCCACTATCTGGAGCCAATCAGGAAAAGAAATATTCTGATACCTATGTCATTTTGCAGAAGTTGTTCTTCTGGCAAACATCTTTGGCTCCTTCCTCCAAAGCTAATCTTTGCATAACATGGCTTTGATTTTCCTCATCTTCTTGGTGACTCTCCTTTGAATGTACTTCCACCTTACCTTTATTCTTGAAGTGTGTGGCTTAGATGTGGTTTGATATAGAATCATAATAGAATGGAATTATTATTTCCCTCAATCTGGACGAAATATTCTCTTAATGCAGCCAAGAATTACATTAGCTCTTTTGGCAATCACTATTCAGTACTGATTTATATCAAGCTCCCTTGTCAATTAATCCTCTGGGTACTTTTTTATTTATGTTCCTGCTAAACTGTGCCTCTGACATCCATATAAGTTCAGTTGCTGTTTGGAATAAAGGAAAGGATTTTACATTTTTTTCTAATTAAATTTCATCTAGAAAATCCATTGTTTTACTTTTTGGGATCATCTTGGATACTGAGTCTATCATCTTTCAGTAATTAATGGCTTTAGAAATGAGCTCAAATAAGCTAGTAATTTTTTTTTAAAGGACTATCTTCTGAAAATATCTGGGAACATTTAAGAGAGTCATCCAGGTTAAAATAGCAGTTCTGGGGAGCAGCCAGGTCTGACTTCCAGTCTTTCTTCTGTCACTTTCCAGTTGTTTTTGTTCTCCTAATTAACAGATTGAGCTTTTACTATGTGACATACCATCCTAGGCACTTAGGATTCACCCATCAGTGAATGAAACCACCATAAATAGTTATCCTTGAGGATAAGAAATCTTAGCCTAGAAATATATGTTCTCCAATCCCTAGTTTCCTCAACTGAAAAATGAAAGTAAATATATTATTTCATAAGATAATGTATGCATCAGGGTTATCAGGGTTTCCCCAAAAATACAACCAACAAGGTGTGTGTCTTACAATAAACAAAGAAATTTGCTATAGGGAATTATCTCATGCCGTTCTGGAGGCTGACAACTCTCAAGATCTATAGATTGACAAGTGGGAGAAGCAGCAAACCCAAAAGTGTAGCTCTAGTCTGAAGGAAGCCAGCCAGGCTCAAGATTCAGAAAGAGATAGTTCTTCAGTTGCTATCAAAAGTCAGGGGGGGAGTTAAAAAAACCCCAAACACCAATGTCCCAGCTTATAGGCAGTTAGGAAGAAGGAATTCTCTTCCTCTGAGGGAGGGTCAGGATTTTTATTCCATTTCAAGTCTGGAGACTAACCCAAGAGGAAGGGAAATCTGCCTCAGTGTTAATCTCACCCCAAAACACTCTCACAGAATGATGTTTGCTCAACTATCTGTTTGTCCCATGACTCCCTGAGGTTGAAACAAAATTTACCATCACAAGGGGTGATGAAGAACATGAATAATTGTACATAAAGTCGTGAGTCTCAGGAAATGACAGGAATTATTTAAATGAAGTATTTGTTGAAACCACCTCTTCAAGATGAAGAAAGAAATCCTACCTCTCTAAAGCTGACATGATGCTGAGAGTCTAGACACTGTCCTATGTGAGCCTCGTTGCTGTTTGGTTTTGGGAAGCAATCACATTCATGTGCTCTGATTGGCTGACAGTTATATCAAGACTGAAAATTTGCTCTCTGCCCGACATGTGTGAGGCAAGGAATCAACTGCAGACACCTAGCTGCCATTTGGATTAGCCTAGAGTGATGAAATACTTACGAAGCTTCTTTCAGTATTTTTTCACAGTGTTTCCTTTTTAAAGAATATATTACAAGATTCAAAGAAAGCTTAAGAAAGACTGATAGGTAGAGCTTTTTTACATTTACTTTGAACTTATTGTAGGGATAGTTCACTTTCCTTACAGTGAACTCAATAATTAACTATCATTTCAGGGTAAGACTGACTCATAATACTGTCAGATAATTTATACATTAAAAAATGGCAGTTTTCTCATTCACTTTTTTGCCAACACTTGTCAACCTAGGCAACAGCTTTCAGCTCTGTTAAATGTTGTTTAAATACGGGGGCTCTAAAATGAAATTGAAGCACCCTGCATTTGATAATAAATCAAATATGAATTTAATACTGTACTCAAAGGCAGCATAATGAGTAAGACTTGAAAGTAAAAATGACAGATTTTATGCTTTGGACTGTGGTGATTTTATTGGGATTCTGATTATCTTTTAAAGGTTGAGATCTAATGATTTTTCAGAATTACATTTGAGAAAAAGGTTTTGAAGTAAATTATCAAACTTTACTAATGAATGATGAAATTATTTTAAATAAAAATTACTTTCTAGAGGGAAGACAAGTGTTATTAATCCTGAACTTTATATTTAGTTTTATTCTTTATTATGAAAAATGTCAACTATACTAAGGCTAGAAAGAATGATATACATATTTCCATCCCTTAGACTGAAATGGATGAATATTTTGCAATGTTTTATATTTCCATTCTATATTATATTTCCATTCTATATTTCCATCCCTTAGACTGAAATGGATGAATATTTTGCAGTGTTTTCCCCATCTACTTATTTCAACTTCTTTCAAATCTTCTTTTTGTATTTTTTAGGTGTCACTTTAATTATGTAGAAAAGAAATCCTACCTTTTCTGAAAGTAGTGGTATAATAAAAGCAGAAAAGATTTTATGTGTTTTTTCTAGAAAGAGGTAAAAGCTCTCCAGAGCTGAGCAATATAGGGAAATTGGTAGTCTTTTCTCCCATGTTTCAATGATTAGTGAAGAGCTAGCCTGCTTCTATGGATGTTTTCTCTGGATGTTTTCCCTAATCTCTTCTCCACAAAGTTATATGCTTTACAAATGGGTGGATGTGACAGAGTCTTAATCAGCCGAAGCTGGGCGCTGTGCTGTTCTAGGAAAACATTTGGCAAAGATACTCTCACACCTTTATGCGCAAAACTGAAGTGAGGGCTGGCTAGCTATGTAGCTGGGTGATAGCCTCTGGAAGGTGGCACTGTGGTGGCTTTGGGACCATGTGAATAAGGTAAAAATTCTGGGTCTGAGCTTTAGTAGTCATGTGCTTATGGGCAAACCACAACTTCCCTAAGCCTCAGAGGAGTCCACATTTGTAATGTAAATATAACAGTGTCTGCATTGCAGGAAGAGCTTTTCTAGGTAGAATCCTATGTAGTTAGTGTAGAAATCCCTTCTACCCACTTACTTGCTCTGTGCTCTTGGGCAAGTCCCTCAGTCACTGTCTTCAGCTGGTAGATGAGTCTACTGGTATCTAATCTGTGATAGTTTTAGGTGTGAAATTGATTAGGTTAAGGGATGTTCAGGTAATTAGTAAAGCATTATTCTTGGGTGTTCCTGGAAGAGCTTAGCATTTCAACCAGTAGCCTCAGTAAAGGAGATCACTCTCACTAATGTGGGTAGCAGCCACATCTCTTGGGAACTCATATAACCAAAAAGCAAAGGAAAGATGAATTCTGTGTTTTTCTTTATGTCTTTGTCTCTCCTTGAGATGGAGCATCTGTCTTCTTCTGCCTTTGGACTCTTGTGGACTTACACCAGTCCCTCTTCTACATAATCACGGTCGATTCCAATAATAGATCTCTTTCTCTCTGTATATATGTGTATATTATCTCTCATATTTATACCTATACCTATACCTATATTTATCAACCTATTTGCCTACTGGTTCTTTTTTTTTTTTTTTTTTTGTTAACAGTAAAATTATTATTATTATTATTTTTTTAATTTTTATTTATTTTTCTCAAAAGTTGCATTTTAATACATGTTATCAAACATAACAGAAAAAAAACAAATTTTCAGAAGCTGTACACACTATTCACTGGAAATATTTGTTGAGGCAAATAGAAAAAAAAATTATTACAATCATAATTTTTCTAACTTTGCACAAAATTATAAGCAGATTACATTCTTCATATTAAACAT
>PVHX01030103.1:0-16195 GCA_004024805.1 Geosciurus inauris | reverse complement strand
GTCCCTGGTCCTCAAAACTCAGGAGTAACTAAAACTGTTCTTACATTTTCAAATGACCATGACTGAGAATAGCTGAAGGAATTAGAGGAGAACAACAAATAAACATTCTTACCATTATTTTATTTCTCCTTCCTTTTCTCTTTCAAAACGGATCAATTTGGACCCTTAATAGAAAGCTCCTTAAAAGAAAGAAAAAGCCTATTTAGTTGTAGTAGTAAAAAATGTAAAGGAAGAAATGCCACCTGGAAAAGCACTCCCTCATGAAGGGTATGGCTGGAAAGGGATGGCATGGTACTGGCCACATTCAGAACATGACTTGATGGCTGTAGATTCCAATTTTCCTCTAGTTTATACAAGTGAATATCATCAAATGGATGTATTATCTTGGAGCATTATCAAAAAGCACACATGATGCACAAATGTATCTGCATTTCCTGTCAAAAATACAGTTACATCAGAGGCCTCTTGGTGTCTCTTTGTACCATACTGCTTTCTTTCTTTCCCTTTCTTTCTTTCTTTCTTTCTTTCTTTCTTTCTTTCTTTCTTTCTTTCTTTCTTTCTTTTTCTTTCTTTCTTTTCTTTCTTTCTTTCTTTCTTTTTCTTTGTTTGTTTTTAACTGTATTTATTATTTTTAGGTATACATGACAGTAGAATCCTTTTGGTATAATTATTCAAGCATGGAATATATCTTACTCTAATTAGAACCCTAGTCTTGTGGATATACCCAATGGTGAGATTCACTGTGATCTGTTCATATATTTTCATTGAAATGTTAATGTCAAATCCATTCCACTGTCTTTCTTTTTCCTATGCTTCCTCCCTTCCTTCATTCCCGTTTGTGTAATCCACTGAACTTCTATTACTCCCTTCTCACACTTATTGTTGGTTAGCTTCCACATATTAGAGAAAACATTTGACCTTTGGTTTTTTGGGGATTGGCTTAATTCACTTAGCAGACAGTCTCCATTTATTCACAGGTAAATGTCATAAAGCCGTTCTTCCTTATGGCTAATAGTCCATTGTGTACATATACCACATTTTCTTTATCCGTTCATCTGTTCAAGGGCACCTAGATTGGCTCTATAGCTTAGCTATGTGAATTGTGCTGCTGTAAACATTGATGTAGCTGCATCACTGTAGTATGCTGATTTTAACTCCTTTGGATATATACCACAGAGTGGAATAACTGGGTCAAATGGCGGGTTTTGTCCTAGTTTTTTGAGGAATCTCCATACTGCTTCTCCAGAGTAGTTGCCCCAATTTGCAGTCCCACCAGCAATGTTTTCCTCATATCCTTTTCTTCATATCCTTGCCAACATTTATTTTTACTTGTATTCTTAATAATTGTCATTCTGGCTCTAATGATATAAAATCTCAGTGTAGTTTTGATTTCCATTTCTCTGATTACTAGAGATGTTAAACATTCCTTCAATACATTTGTTAACCATTTATATTTATTCTTTTGAGAAGTGTCTGTTTAATTCTTTTGCACATTTGTTGATTGAGATATTTGTGTTTTGGGTATTAAGTTATTTTTTATTTCTTTGTATATACTGGAAATTAATGCCCTATCTGAAGTGCAGGAGGCAAAGGTTTTTCTCCCATTCTGTAGGCTCTCTCTTCATGCTCTTGATTGTTTCCTTGGTTGTGAAGCAGCTTTTTAGTTTGATACCACTGAATTTATTGATCTTTGATTTTACTTCTTGCTTTGATCCTTGCAACTAGCTGTGTGGTCACGGCTCATGCTCTGCTGTGAGGGATTGGGATCTTAATTCTTATTCATTGATTTGCTTAATTATTATTAGAGCACAATGATACTTTGAAATGTAAATATTTTCATTTGTAGTCTTAGGACGTATAAAATGATCCCCAATTCGGTGTATAATAAAAACCAAAGCCTTCACATATATTCTATACTTCAACTTCCACTAAACTTAAACATATTAAGTTAATTCTCAGTTTAACATTTCTTAACATGAAATCATTGTGTATAGGGCCCTTCATGCATTAATTATGGGGCAATATGTCAATTTTTTTATTATCTTGAACTGCTATCAAAAGTTCTTAGTAACCAGGAACTGTGGTTTAATTTCCTTGTGTTGCCCACAGTCCTGGCACAAAGCCAGGAAGAAGGAGTACTCAGGAATATTTTTTCATTTGAAATATTTGTATTTCCCTTCATCTTTCAGACATGATATGTAAGAACTATTTTCTGTAAAATCACTTCACTCTTCTGTACTCATCTAAAGTCAATTATTAAGACATCTATGCTGTGTGTCAATAAGATGTACAGCATTATGATTCACCAGCTGACTTCATTATTAGCTTTGGCATTGTTGTTTTTTTTTTTTTTAACAAACTGATAAGAGATAAAGTAATAAGCGTATTTGAAAATACATTGCCTATAGGAGTTGTTGTTATTGAGGATAAAAGGGAAAAGGGTTTATACGTTTCCCAGAAATATTAATAATTAAAGATTCCCTTAAATTAAAGTCACTTTGCAACTGAAGTCATATCTTAAAAAAAAAAAACCAAAGTTTTAATATAGTGTCTATTTGAAGCTTTATTATGCATCTTAGTCATAGGTGCTATGTCAACTCAAAGTGTTGTTTTTGGGTTTTTTTGATACCGGGGATTGAACTCAGGGATAATCAACCACTGAGCCACATCCCCAGCCCTATTTTGTGTTTCATGAAGAGACAGGGTCTCACTGACTTGCTTAGTGCCTCACGTTGTTGCTGAGGCTGGCTTTGAACTTGGGCTTCTTCTGTCTCAGCTTTCCAGAGTGCTGGGATTACAGGCATGCACCACCATGCCTAGCTCAACTCAAAGTGTTTAAAAAGTATTGATTGTGGTGTGTTAACTCATGGTCACTTTTACTTAAATCAATTCAGGTAAACTACTGATAATGATAACATCAACAAAACTTTTGTTTGTTATGTATAAACCAGAAGTAAATCTTTAAGTACTTTATGAAATGCTTTTAAAAAGCAGTATCATCAATTTGAATGAGGAGATATTTTTTAGTAATATTCCTTCATTATTTTCATTTTTAATAAATGAAATTGATGTCCTGGATATTAAATAAATAAAGGGAATTTAAATTTTGTCTGTTAGCATTTGCTGGTAAAAAAAAAATGTGAACATTCAGGAAAGCCAAAAGACATTATTTGCCATTATTAAAACATATGCATGTGTTCTCAGGAATACTCAATGATATTTCTCTTGCTTGGTACTATTTTGGGTTCATAGGTCTTATTCCTATTTATTTCATCATATCATTATCAAAGTTACCCAGTCAGGTGTTACAATTGCTCAGAGTACTTCCTTTTTAGCTTAGTATAATAAATATTAGCATCATCTGATATTTTCACACACAAATTTATTATCCCATTCCAGGAACCATGTTTACTCTTTCAGAGAGGTTTATAAGAAACCTAACTCTTTGATCTCATTTTCCTGAGGACATTAAAATACACTTTAGGAACCACTATATTCTTGGAACATTCAATTACTCTTATGAATAAAGGGATCAGAATAGGGTCCTTTCCATGAGTGGGCAGGCTTTATGTCAACCAACAAGAGGCTACCATGATCCAACACATTGTGCTGGGAATCTGCTGTCTTGTGAAGACGGCCACTCTTAAGATGTTCTGGAATAAGACCATTGTCTAATGATGTTGTCTCAATTGGAGAATGACCTAGTGATACAATTAGATCATATCCCTTGGGGAGCTTCACTATGAAACAGAGAGAGAAAATTATAACAGGAGACAGTAGAAGGGAAACAAAGGTTGTAGTGGACAAAAAGAATATTGTCTTAGAATATTGTCTGTTGCTACAACATAGTACTTAATCCCATGTAATTTATAAGGAATAGAGATTTATTTCTAACAGTTTTGGATCTAAGATCAAGAGTCCATATCTGCGGAGGGCCTTCCTGCTGCATTATAACATGACAAAATGCAGGATAGAGGGAATATGCAGGCTCTATTGGATCTCTCTTCCTCTTATACAGCCACTAATCCTATCATTAGTATCTTACCCTCATGACCACATCTAATCCTAATTACTTCCTCAAGGTTCCACCTCCATATACTATCAACATATGCATTTGGGGATTAAGTTTCCAACACATAAACTTTAGGGGACACATTCAAACCATAGCAAGGGAGGAGGAATGACTTGCTGTGTTGGAGTGCCTACAGGAGTGCATTAGTGCAGGGGAAAACTAGGTGACTAGGTTGCTCAGGCTAATAGTACTGGTGCTCCATAACTATTGCTTCTTCCTGAATGGCAAAGTAGACTGATCAAGTTTCCCTGCTGGAATAGTTTCTTGGGTTCCCATTTCTCCATGGAGCTTTATATTAAATCTCTTTTACATGAGGTAAACACTTCATCTTTGTTCCATTATAATCTGTAAAATCTAAATTAATAAAATTCCTACACATGCTACTTTTACCATTGCACATGGTTTTATAGCATTATTCCTGTCAATGCAAGGGACTTTACCATAGAATTTATAAGAGTCTAATTGGAGAACTCTTGTTGCCTCTACTCATTTAATCTACATCTCAGGTAGGTTTTTATTTTACTTTATGTTAATAGTTATTATAAGTCCCATACTCCTTGTGCTTTGTGTGGAGACTGTTTTACCTCAATGTTAGCAACCCTAATGGACAAATATAGAAACATTGCTTCTGGTAAATATTGCTTCTATTCTTATTTCAGAATCCCTGTATTTTTTTTAAAAAAAATAAACTCTTGTATATGTAATGTGAATTTAGTTTTTTGGAAGCAGTCACTGGTGGTACTTCACCTGTACCCTTTTTGCCACTCACCTTAAATGTATTCTGCTCTCTCTAAATCCATTCTGACAGTAGGAATGTGCTAAACTCCTCATGTGTAGGATGGAAGAAGTACACACCAGGAGCACTCTCAGCCAATGATGAATGAGAGTTGCTAAATAGATGCAACAACTGCTTTAGCCCCTGTCCCCACCTCGCTTGGAATATGTTATGTAGACTCTCTTGGTGTTCCCAATGGGAAACTAAAACTAAAACTCAGGTTTTAGTTGCTGAAAGTAATATTTTGCTAATTACTACCTTACTTTGTCTTTTTTCTCTACTGATACTTTCTTAATTGCCTCAAATGTTCATCTCTGTGTCTATTACCAGGAGCTCAACCCTTTCAATGCCATTTTATCATTGGAACATAGACAAAGTTCCCAAATACAAAATTCATGTCATATTCTTAAGAGTGTAAGTACATCTCCTTCAGTTCATATAATAATGAAAAAGTATGGTTGTCAGACCATAGTATCTCTCCCATATTTAAGCAAGTACCTTTTGTCACTAATTTCATTAAGTGTAAATACATGCAAACACACACACCTAACAGTCACTTCTCTATTATAGTTTCTTAAACTAGACCAAGTGATTTGTAATTTAGGGTATCATCCATAGAAGGAACATCCTAGCAGAATAACTGACTTCACTCTGCCCACTTCAACTATTTCCATGTTTCCTTAAAATATGTAGTTCCAAAGCGCTAGAGCTATTTATCAAGAATATAGAAATTTCAAAATGACAAGCTGCTTTGTTATATAAATATGTATGTAAAGAGTACTTTTGAATAGGTTATAATTGTTCATAATAATTGTTTAGAAACAAAGCTTAAATACATGGATGGATTTAGTAAAAATAATTTGTAACAATATACTTTGGCAAACTTATTTAGAGATAAGTGACACACAAGTATACATTTTGATGATTTTTTATATAGGCTTATAAGCATGAAATCACAACCACAATAAAAAAGTGAATATGACACTCCCAAATTTCTTTTTGCTTCTGTGCCATCTCTCTCTCAGCCCCAGGAAAACAATGACCTGCTTTCTGATACTATATTTGGAATTTTCTAGGATTTAGTATAAATAAAATTATCCTTTCTGTCTGGTTTCCTGTACCTGACCTACTTATACTGAGATTCATCCACGAGGTAGCATGTGTCAATGGTTCATTACCTTATTACTTCTTATGCGGCTGAGCACTGTTACATTGCAGGGCTTGCTTGTCATTTATTTTTTAGCACTTAGGTAATTGCCTTTTTTTTTTTTGCTATTATAAGTAAGCTGCTATAAACAGTCCTGTATATGTCTTTCATAAGAACAAAAGTTCTTATTTGTCTTATATAAAAACTAGAAAGGAATTGTTCAATCATATGGTAGTTATACAATTTTCACATATATTTGTTTAACAAAATGCTAAGCTTTTCTCCAAGTTAATTGTAGTATTTTATATTTTTAACATCAATATAGGAGTTTCTATTTTCATGTGGTATGGTCAGTCATTTTTATTTTAGCAATTTTAATGTTTGTAGTGCTAATTCACTGTGGTGATATTTTTCAATCAATAAATAGTGAGAAGTTGCACAACTTTTCCTGTGTTCATGTGCTGTTTACTTGACTAATTATTTTTATTTTTGAAGTTTATATTCATATATTTCATTCATTTTTAATAATTGGGTTGTTTGTGTCCTGATTATTGAGTTTGAGTGTTATTTATATATACTAAAGTCACTTTTCAGTATTTTATTTGTAAATAATTTCTCCCACTCTGTGACTTTTTTTCTCACAAAATTACCTTTGAAGAGTAGAAGTTTTTGATTTGATGAAGTAAATGTTAATTTTTTTCTTTACAAATTGTGATTTGGTGTAATATTTTACAAATTTGAGTCTGATTCAACCTAACAAATTTTCTCCTATATTCATTCAATATTTATAAAAATTTTTGGATTTATAGTAACACTTATGACCAATTTTATATGCTTTGGCATTGTATGGTGCATATAACAAGTTTTTGTTATTTTTCATATGAATTTCTAATTGTTGAAAAGATTATTATGTCTCCATTGAATTGGTGTGTGCCTTTCTCAAAAACCAACCATCTATGTGTGTCTAGGTCCATTTCTTAATGCCCAATCTCTTCTGTTGATATAATTATATGCCTTAATGCCATACCACATGGTTTTGAGTATTGTATTTTTATGAAAAGCTCTGAAATGAATAGTATTTTGTTTTTCCCAAGTTATATTTGAAATTTTCTTATGACTTTCAAGTGGTTTTACTTTCTGCCAAAGAAAATCTGCAAGATTTTAAATTGATGTTGCATTAAATACGTAGGGAAAAAATGAAGGCATTTGACATCTTAACACCATTAAGTATTATGACTTATGATCTAGGTCTATTTTTCTATTTATAATGTCATCTTTTTTAATCCATTTGTACTGCTATAATAAAATTCCACAAACTAGGTAATTTTTTAAGAACAGAAATTTATTTCTTATAGTTCTGCAGAAATGGCAGTCCAAGATTAAAACAGGCAGGCGCACAATTTGCTGAGGACCCCACTCCCTGCTTCCAAGATGGTGCCTTGTTGCTATATTCTTCAGACAGGATAGATGCTGTGCCCTCCTCACATGGCAGCAGATGGGAAGGTAAAGGTTCTAAGCTAGTTCCCAGAAGTCCTTTTAGGCAAAAATCTATTTCTGAGGGTGGAACCCAAGTTACTTCCCAAAAGACTTATCTGTTAATACCACCACTAGATTTTAAAATGAATTATGAAGAAGACATGCTTCAAAGTATGGCATCATCTTTAAATTTCATAAACAATATTTTATAGTTTCTAGTGTATAAAAACCATAAAAGTTTAGTTTTTGGTTTTTCACATTTTTGGTCATGGAAAATAATTTATTCAGAAGAATAACAAGAAAAAAATTATAGAATAAAAATTAAAAGAAAATACAGGACAATATAAAGCCAATATATGAATTATGAGCGTCTCAGGGGAGAATGGAAAAAGGAGAGATGAGAAAACTTTTTAAAGAAATAATAAACCATCAAAATTTGTTGAAAGAATGGATGTAGATATCAAAGAAGCACAAAGAACGCCACATAAGATGAACCAAAAGTAACCCACACTGAGACACCTTATTATCCAATTGTCAAAAGTCAAGACAAAAAGAAATTCAAGAGTAGCAAGTCAAAAGCAACTTGTTTTATACAAGCAAATCTCCATGAAAACTATCAGCACAATTTTTGGCATAACTTTGTAGGCCAGAAGGCAGTCAAATGACACATCCAAAGTGCTGAAAAAGAGAATAACAGCCTCCGGGGCACGAGTCCCCTGTGTTTTTCCTTTGCCATTAAAACAATAAACTATCTTTTCCCTTTTCTCAAAACGGTGTCCTCTTTATCAAGTTGGCATCCGAAGAAGGATCAAGGTTTTGGCAACAAATATGGCGACCTAGATGAGATTTTTCTTTTTTGGTACTGGAGATTGAACTCAGGGACACTCAACCACTGAGCCACATCCCCAGCCTTATTTTGTGTTTTATGTAGGGACAGAGTCTCACTGAGTTGCTTAGCGCCTCGCCATTGCTGAGGCTGGCTTTGAACTCACGATTCTCCTGTCTCTGCCTCCCTAAGAGCTGGGATTACAGGCTTGCGCCACTTTGCCTGGCTCTAAATGTGATTTTGAGAGCAGCCCTCACTCCAGATTTCTTGGGCAGGCTTGGCTGTCCAAGGAATCTCACTTCCATCCTGAGTATGCAAGGTACTGGCCAACTTATTGAGAGCCAACTGCAGGAGAGTTAGGAGATCAGTGAGTTTGCCTCAGGTAAAATCAGAGGAGCTATTCCTGTGAGTAAAGGAAGGGACTGAGGGACTATTCCAGCAGCAGCTGAAGCTCCTGCACTATTCTTCAACTTTGCTCCAGGCAGCCTCAGATCATCTCAACATGTCAAGGACACTGACCTTAAACTGGAAAAAAATCCAAGAAAAGGTGCTTGGGCTATGGAAGAATGGCCAGAGCAAACCCTGCCTTCTACTCCTTTTTTCCCATGGCGAGTATAGGCTGCTGGCTACAAAAGATATGGCAATGGTTTTCAGCACTGTTAGTTTATGACCTGGGTACAGGCAGACTCTCCCCTTTTAAGATCTGATAGAGCACCTCATTTGGCCAGGGGATATCTATCACCGGGGCAAAGCGCTTCTTGCTATGACACTCCTTGATATCCCACAAAACTAAATGCCTGGGGAGACAAGCAGAAAAAATAACTGCACCAGAAAAGAAAAAGAAGCTAAGGCCAATCCTTGTTTTTTAGGTAACCTCTGCAAAGGAATCTTCAAGGAAGCCTAAGGAAAAGGATGGAAAGGGCTTCCTCCATTGCATATCAATATGCCTAGTATAAGAAAAAGGCCCAAAAGGAGACTCTGGGTAAAATTGACAGTGGGAAACTCAATGTTTTTGGCATCATTATAATAAGACAGACAGGTCAGGCTTAAAAAGTATCCTATATTCCAAGCCCTTGAATGCCACCTTGGAGAGAAAAGATTAAGGCATAGTTTTTGTATATGTTAGATTGTCTGATATCTCTCTTGAGATGAAACTGTGTAAATTGCATGCACAGATAACATTTATAAAGATTGTTTCAGAATATTAAGTTAAGAAAGAATCTAAAACTAAACAATAAAAGAAAGTTATAAATGTGGGAATATAGCCGGGCGTGGTGGCTCACACCTGTAATCCCAGCACTTAGGGAGGCTGAGACAGGAGAATCGCGGGTTCAAAGCCAGCCTCAGCAACGGCGAGGCACTAAGAAACTCAGCAAGACCCTGTCTCTACATAAAACACAAAATAGGGCTGGGGGTGTGGCTCAGTGGTCCAGTGCCCCTGAGTTAAATCTCCAGTACCAAAAAAATAAAATAAAATAAAATAAAATAAATGTGGGAATATTTTAGTATGGAAAATTAGAAGGTAAAAGAAATGTTTCTGGATGAGAAAGTATTTTGTCTCATAAAGTAATATTCTTGTGCCAATATCCAAGATGAGAGAGGACAAAACTAAGGATGTAAACAAGTTGTGAGTGTGTAAGTAAGTTACAGAAGGTTTGCAGAAAGTAAATCTCAAAAAGTTTCTGGTTGTCATTAAATTGTCTATAATTAGCATAGTCAGTTAAATTTATTTGAACTTTAATGTACCTATATGTGGGAAGCTAGCTCTATGCTACTCCCTTATGACTAGCCATTGTGTGTAAATGGGAAAAGCACAAAGGAAGGATGAACTATGTGATTGGTTTACTGTTGGTTCTGGGAACGTGCAGCTCATGGACAGAATTCAGGGGGCTTACATGCCTTGCCACATGGACAGCTGTTGCCTACGTGCATTGTCTCTGATTGGCCGAATGCCCCTATAAGTTGAATGCTTGTTCCGCAAATAAATGGGATCCTGCTCTGACTGGACTCCCTAGCGTGTCTGATTGTCCTGTGGCAGCGGAGGGCTGGGAACAGACAGCTAGTCAGCTCCAACTCTTCCCAACTTCCACGGCTAGGTGAATGTGGGGATGCCCCTTCGACCCTGGCCCAGGATGGACTGCAACCCCCACACCTATATGAAGCAAAGTCTGAAACATTGATCTGCTCTTATCTATCAAGATACTTTTTTTGCATTTGTTAGGTTTTATTACTTGGGGTAACAAAGTCTTAAAGGAATTAGCATTTGTACCTATTTTAAAGTCTTAAATAATTACTTCATAACTAGTTAAACAAATGTTATTTAGGTTATAACAAAATAGTTGATGCCCTAAGTATATCTAAGTATATGTATGTATCTGAGAACCGTATCTGTCTAAGCCTTGCCTATATATTATGTAAAAGTTTATAAAATGAAAGTTAATGTAAGTTTACTGGCAAGATGACCAATAAGCACTCTCATTTATATTCATTGTATCTGACATAGAAGGGCCACAGTGTCATTTGAAGACCTGTCTTATATCTATTTGCTTGATTATGTCTATTTATGATCATTAACACTGTTTCCTAAAAGTATATGAGAATTAAGGCTATCCTTTGATTTTTGCTAACCCATGAAGACTTGTAATTATTGTTACCGTACACTATGGATTTTAAATTGTACTAAAAGTTCAACTTAGTTAAATGTAAAGCTTAGAAGAGCACTTTGACAAGTTGGTGTTTTCCAAACTATAATTATCTGTAGCAATAGTTTTGCATTTGTATAGAAATAACAAATTTGGTTGGTATTTATTCATGTCATTTAATGTTTTATAGCTGGATGAAGTAACCTGTTGTGAATAAGTTATATATACAATTTTGTGTTACTCTTCACAGTGGAATTAGAATAAAACTGTATTTTTGGAAGATAATGAGAGCCTGATCTGTGCAAAGGTGATATTATAAAACATGGAAACATTTTGCCACTTTTTCCACAAAGAGAAAGTTAAAAGTTCTCTTAGCCTTTTTTTGATTCATGTTTTAGATGTAATATTGTATAGTTATTTGTCAAGAGCTCCACCTTACCTGAGATGAGACTCTTCCTCTCACCTTACTCTATGTTAGAATGGTTCCAAAATAGGCTAGACTTGACCTCATTTAGAGTTACACTCAAAAGATTGAATTTTGTTGTAAAGATTACTGTGATCTCGAAATAAACAGGGCATATTATACAGAACTAAGTAAAAGTTTAAGATTATACAAATAATTTTACTTGGTTCATAGCAGTTTACTTGGTTCATAGCTAGTACACAAATTGAATTTTTTTGGTCTGTCAATTTCATTTTGTATTTTCCTTGTGAATTTTATAACTGTTGCTTATTAGTATTTTACAGAGATACCACTCCTAATAAAACAACTCCAGTTAATTTGAGATAATAAGCCATCACCTATAAGGCAGATAGTATACAAAACTGATTTCCAGTATTAATATTGATATTAATTAAATGAAAGGGGTAACAGTAAAATTGTAGATATTGAAGTTATAACCTGTTACTCCCAGTTAAAGACTAAAACTGTCCTGCTGGGTGTTTAAAACCAAAAACTTGGAGACCAAAGTCAAAGAAGTAAAAGAGCCAAAGAAGAGCAGCTAACATTTTGGCTTTTGCCCTCTAAGGTCAGCCTGGACCCAGAGAATGACGGGACTCCTCTTGGGCTCTGAAACTCCAGTGAATTACCCCATTGACTGATCAGAGAGATCGAGAGGACCCTACAGAAGAGGAAGGTCATTGGAGAGGGAAATGTCCCTGATGCTTCCAAGAGAAGCCACGTATGGTCACTCAGACCCTGACCCATCCTGGCAGATGGCACCACTGAGGTAGAAGAAAGCTAAAGGAGCCAAGAGGCTTCACACATGTCCCCAAGAGTGATTTCAGAGGAATCTCAGCTGACTCTTAAGAGTAGATAGAAACAAGGTCAGTTTTGACCAACTTGGTCCTAAACACCTGGCAGAAAAGTATAGCCTAAGCACAGTCCTATATGACATTTAAAACGAAAAACAATTATTTTTAATGTAACATAAAGGGTACACTTTTGTCAGAGCTACTGAAAATAAGTAAAGCTGGAGGCTGTAGAGGAAGGGTTCTTGTATGGGGGTGTCTAATAATAATGATCAAAAAGGACTCTAGAGTTGCAAATTTGTCCTGAGTTAATTTGAGCCTGATCTCATAGACCTACAAATCTTCCTAACTTCCTACATTGATAAACTTGATTTGTTTTACACTGATATGATTATGAGTTATTGTCCTCATTGTTTTCAGAGACTGTATGAAGTGCTAATTGCTTTTGTGCTAATTGTTTACAAAAAAGTAATACTTTGCTATCTCGTTTTTTATTGTCTTAGCAAGATCCCTGCCCTATGTATGCCTTGTCCAGTCACCAAATACCAGCCACTGTGGACCTCTGAACTACTCTGATGCTGAATACCCTTAACTGTCCATGCCCCACCTGGTAGAGAACAAAGACTTTGGGTTAATTCTCCCAGCTTCATCCTCTTTTAGCAGGAAGCAGCTTGGAGATGTCATCCCTCATTTTTCCATAGAAATGGAATGTGGAAATTGATAGTTGGGAAATATAACAATGGTCTACTTTATGCTTTATATATACCTCTTGCTGCTCTGCCACTGGAACTTTTTTAAAAATGGACATGTTTCTTTCTCTTCCTCTCTCCCTGCTCCTCCCTAATCTTTCTTCTTTCCTAATCTTGGGGAAAACAGGATTACCTTTTTTCCCCCATGTTAGGCAGATTTATCTATCCTTGAGTACACACACTATAAGAAGAAGTATTTCACACTTTTGAGATGGTACTAAAAGACCTCAGAAATGACTACTCCCAAATTAACAAGTGAATTACAACTCCTACAGAAAACAAGTGGAATGTAGTTTTTGAATTACCTCTTTAAAAGCCCCTTATTCTTGCTGATGGGCAAAATCACAGCCTCTGGGACAGGAGTTCCCTGTGTTTCTCCTTTGCTAGCAAAGCAATAAACCTTCTTTTTACTTTTCCTCAAAAACTAAAAAAGAGCTGGAAAAAATTTAAAACCTACCGACCAAGAATACTATACCTTCAAAAATTAAGGAGATCTCCTTCTCCCTAAAATAGTGACATCTCTATTAGGCCTACATTACAAAAGCCGTAAAGATAATACTTCAAGTTGAAATGAAAGAGCCCTAAAGAGCCACATAGTGGCACAAGAAAGTATATAGCATATCAATATAGGTAAATGGTAGAACAGTACAGAAACTTTTCATCACTGTGACCAAAATACCTGACCAGAAAAAACATAGAGGAGGAAAAGTTTGGCTCATGGTTTCAGTCTACCATTTGGCCAATTCCAGTGCTCTGTGCATAAGGTGAGGTAGAACATCATGGTGGAAGGGCATGGTCAAGGAAAACTTCTTAGCTCAGTTGAAACTAGGAAGGAGGGAGGGAGAAAGAGAGAGAGACAGAATGAGAGACAGCACAGGCAAGAGTGAGGGCACAAGGAGCCAGGAACAAAATATGTAATCTCCAAAGTATATTCAGTGACCAACTTCCTTCAGTCATGCCCCACATGGCTAGTTAACACCTAGTAATTCACTCAAATTACTAATTCTTTCAGTGGCTTAACAACTCCCATACTCTAATCATTATATCTGCTATATTAGGACATGAGGTGTTTTGGGGATACTTGATATCCAAACCATAACACTATATTATTGTCATGGAAATGGTTAATTTTTAATTCTGGCATATAAGTTAAAAAATAAAAGTGCTAAAATAACTCAAACTAAAAATACATTTCAAGATATACAATATGCATCTATTTGAATTGTTACAAGTATATATAATGTATGTAGGAGTGAAATTCTACTGTTTGCATGCAATTGAATTTAAGTTGTTATCAGCTTAAGTAAAATATTATAGCTCTAATACATTGTATTGTTTGGATCTGAAGATCCCCAAAAGCTCATGTGTTGAAGGCTTGGTTCCCAGTGCAACAATGTTCAGAGGTGAGGGTTTCTTGGGAAATGATTGAATCATGAGGGTTCTAACCTTATTAATGAATTAATCCATTTTTTGATTAATAGCTTAATGGGATATCAGAAGTTGGTGAAAAGTTTAGGAAGCGGCTTCTATTTGGAGTAAGAAGATCATCGGGGACATTCCTTTGAAGGGTGTAATGGAATCCCAATGCCTCGCCTGACTCTGCCTTCTGGCACCCATGAAGTAAGCTGCTTTGCTCCACCACATGCATCATGCCATGAAATTCTGCTTTACTATGTTCCAGAAACAAGACAGCTAAGTGACTATGAACTAAAACCTCTGAACTGATGAGCCAAAATAAATCTTTCCTTTTTCAAGTTGATTTTCTCAGATATTTTGTCAAAGCAACGGAAAGCTGACTAACAGCTATTTTATATCAACCTCTAGGAAATCGCACAAAAAAATGCTTATCAAAATTATACAAAAGAAAAAGGAAAAGTAATCAGGGTATATCAATACAAAACTTTTAAAAATGCAAAGAAAGACATAAAGAGAGGGGGAAAAAGGCAAAAGAAATACACAACTCACAGAAAGCAACTAAAAAATGACAATAGTATATCTTTTCCTATTACCAATTTAAATATAGATGGATTTTTATCTTCAATAAAATAATATGCTGTTTACGAGAAACTCACTTTAGATTGAAGGGCACACCTCGGCTGAAACTGAAGAGATTGAAAAAGTTTTCCATGTAAAAGTAACCAAAAGAAAGTAGAAATGGCTATATTTATATCAGACAAATGGACTTTTAATCTAAAACTCTTATAAGAGGTGTTTTGGTCAGCTTTTATGCTGCTGTGACTAAAAGATCCAACCAGCACAATTGTAGAGGAGGAAAAGTTTATTTGAGGGATCAAGGTTTCAGTGGTCTCAGAATATAGAGAGCAGGCTCCAATCCTCAGGGTTCTAGGTAAGGCAGGATATCAATGGTGGAACAATGTAGCAAAGGAAAGAAGCTCAGAATGATGATCAGGCAGCAGAGAGAGGCTCCACTCACCAGATACAAAATATACACGCCAAATCCACTGCCCCCCAAACACCCACCTCTTCCAGCCACACCCTACCAGCCTTCATGTACCACTCAGTTTATCCCTATCAGGGCATTAATTCACTGATTGGGTTAAGAGCCACAACCTAATCATTTCTCCTCTGAAATTTCTTGCATTGTCTCACACATGACCTTTTGGGGGACACCTCATATCAAAACCATAGCAAGAGGTAAGGAAGGATATTTTATAACAATAAAATTAGAATATTTCCAAATTCATCTTATGAGGCAAGAATTATCTTGATACTCAAACTAGGCAAAAACACTAGAATAAAAGAAGACCATAGGTCAATATCCTTGATGATTATAGATGCAAATGTCTTCAACAAAATATTGAATACAATAGCACATTTAAAGAATGGATCATATACCAAGGATGAGTAAACATATGAAGTCAATTAATGTGATATTCCACATCAATGTAATAAAGAGTTAAAATCAAATAATTATATATTAATAGATACAGAAATAGAATTTGGTAAAATTTAGCAAGCTAGAAAAAGATGAAATTTACTTTAACATAATAAAGTCCATATATTACAAGTTCAAAACTAACTTCATCCTCAACAGTGAAAAGCTCAAAGTTTCTCCTCTAAAATCAAGAACAAAGCAAGGATTTCAACTCTTACCACTTATGTTAAATGTTGTACTGGAAGTCTTAGCTAAAATAATTTTGCATGAAAAAGAAATAGTACTTCAAAATCAGAATTGTAAATCAGAATGGAAAAAATAGAATTTTCCTTATTTACAAATGATATGATCTTATATATTT
>PVHX01030102.1:0-16184 GCA_004024805.1 Geosciurus inauris | reverse complement strand
CGCCAAGGCATGTACTCCCCTGCTTGCGATTGTAACCCATAAAAGTCCCTGCTCCCCTAGACTCGGGGCCGCGCTTCCTAACCCGCTGCGTCGGTGTGGGTTGGCGGACCCTACTCGAGTTTGAATTAAAGACCCTTTTGTGATTACATCGGAATCGGACTCCTGGTGGTCTCTGGTGGTCTCGAGTCTGGGCATTACAGAATCAAGAAACATGATTTTTAAAATCTTAAACCTTACTTAGTTATGTATTATATCCTCTGTTTATTTTGAAATCATAGTAATCTTTACAATAAAAATCTATCTTCTGAACACAACTTTAAATGAGTTTAGGTCTAGCCTATCTTAGAGCCCTTTGAACAAGGTGAGAGGCAGATCCTTATCTTAGGTAAGGTGGAGCTCATGAAAAAACATAATTCAAGGGGTTGGGGTTATGGCTCCTTGAATTAGTAGTGTGTTCACCTAGCATGCATGAGGCACTGGGTTCGATCCTCAGCACCACATAAAAATAAAATAAAGATATTCTGTCCACCTACAACTAAAAAATAAATATCTTAAAAAAAAGAAGAAAAAAACCCCAAAAAACAATTCAACATTACACCTGAAACATGAATCAAACAAAGGCTAAGAGAGCTTTTAACTTTCTGTGGAGAAAGTGGCAAAATCCTTCCATGTTTTATGTCAACCTATAAACGGGTCAAGCTGTATTTTATATTTTATGTATTTTATATTTTAAAAAAACATTTTTATGGCCATACTTCCCAACGTGCTATATAGATTCAATGCAATCCCAATTAAAATCCCAATGTCATTCCTTATAGAAATAGAAAAGGCAATCATGAAATTCATTTGGAAGAATAAGAGACCCAGAATAGCCAAAGCAGTCCTTAGCAAGAAGAGTGACGCAGGAGGCATCACAATACCAGAACTCAGATTATACTACAAAGCTATAGTAACAAAAATGACATGGTATTGGCACCAAAATAGACATGTAGACCAATGGTACAGAATAGAAGACACAGAGACGAACCCACTTACATACAGTTACCTTATACTAGATAAAGGAGCCAAACACGTACACTGGAGAAAAGATAGCCTGTTCAACAAATGGTGCTGGGAAAACTGGAAATCCATACGCAGAAAAATGAAACTAAACCCCTATCTCTCACCATGCACAAAATTCAACTCAAAGTGGATCAAGGACCTGGGAATCAGACCAGAGATCCAACGCCTAATAGAAGAAAAAATAGGCCCAAATCTTCATCATGTCGGATTAGGACCATACTTCCTTAACAAGACTCCTATAGCACAAGAAGTAAAATCAAGAATCAACAAATGGGATGGATTCAAACGAAAAAGCTTCTTCTCAGCAAAAGAAATAATCAATGAAGTGAACAGAGAGCCGACATTCTGGGAACAAATCTTTGCCACACACACATCCGATAGAGCACTCATCTCCAGGATATATAAAGAACTCAAAAAGCTTAACACCAAAAAAACTTACAACCCAATCAATAAGTGGGCCAAAGAGCTGAACACACACTTCACAGAAGAAGATATACAATCCCTCAACAGACATATGAAAAAATGTTCAACATCTCTAGCAATCAGAGAAATGCAAATCAAAACTACCCTAAGATTTCATCTCACACCAGTCAGAATGGCAATTATCAAGAATACAAACAACAATAAGTGTTGCTGAGGTTGTGGGGGAAAAGGCATGTTCATACATTGCTGGTGGAACTGCAAACTGGTACAACCAACCTGGAAAGCAGTATGGAGATTCCTTAGAAAACTTGGAATGGAACAACCATTTGAGCCTGCTATCCCACTCCTCGGTCTATACCCAAAGACTTAAAAACAGCATACTACAGCGCTGCAGCCACTTACAATGTTTATAGCAGCTCAATTCACAATAGCTAAACTGTGGAACCAACCTAGATGTCCTTCAATAGATGACTGGATAAAGAAACTGTGGTATATATACACAATGGAATATTACTCAGCAATAAAAGAGAATAAAATTATGGCATTTGCAGGTAAGTGGATAGAGTTGGAGAATATCATGCTAAGTGAAGTAAGCCAATCTCAGAAAACCAAATGCTGAATGTACTCACTGTTAAGTGGATGCTGATCCATAATGTGGGGAAGGTCATGGGAACAATGGTGGAACTCTGTTCACAGGGGTGTAAGGGGGGAGGGGACATGGAGACAGTAAATGTGGTAGAATATGATGGTCATCATAGCCCTAACTTTATGTATGACTGCATGTGTGTTGTGATTCTATACAACTTACAACTAGAGAATTGATATGTTATCCTCTGTGTACAATGAATCAAATTGCACTCTGTTATCATGTAAGCCTAAATAGAACAAATAAATAAATGAAATATGAAAAAAATACATTTTTATTTCCATCCTAGTGTAAAAAGTAACACAAAATTCAATATATATCTTATTTATAAAAGTTATCTTCATCCAGTTACAGAACATTAAATGACATAAATAAATCTCCAATTAAATTTGCTATTTTTATGTAAATCTAAAAGAGATTGTCAGTATAGTCAACTTTAGTTTGGAGAACACCATCTTGGTAAAGTGCTCTCCTAAGCTTTATATTTTAAAAGAATTTTATACCAGAAGAACATGAATACATTTAATATACAATGAAGCCAGTAATGGTCAGCAGCACAATTACACAGATATCCACATATTAACTAGATTTAACCTTTATAGTAAAATTCAGAATTCATAGATAATTACAGGTCTGCAGAGTTTAGCAGTGCTAGCAAAAATCAAAGGATAGCCTTAATCTCATTTGGGAAACAGTGTTAATTTTCAGAAAAAAAGCAAATAGATATAAGACGGGTTTTCAAATGGCAGTGTGGCCCTTCTATAACAGATACAATATATAAAAGACAGCATTACCTTGCTGGTAAACCTACATAAACTTTTAACTTTATAAACTTTTACATAACACTTAGACAAGGCTCAAACAAATACAGTTCTCAGATGTATACATATATCTAGTCACATGCATTTAGGGTGTCAATTATATTGTTATAGCGTAAAATAGTTGTTTATTTAACCAGTTACAAACTAATTATTTAAAAGGCTTTAAAACAGGTGCAAACACTAATTACTTTAAGACTTAGGTTCCCTAAGTAATAAAATATAACAGACACAAGAAAATGATCTTGATTGATAATTGTTTTATCAATCAATGTTCAGGCTTTGCTTCCTATCAGTACATTAAAATTCTAATAACTTTGGGCAAAATATGTAGTCAGTTTAATCATATACACAAACTTTTGAGATTTACCTTCCACAAATCTGCAACTTATTTAAACATTCTACAACTTATTTACATCCTTAGTTTTGTCCTCTCTTTCATCTTGGGCTTTAGCACAAAAATATTACTTTATCATGCAAAGACTTTCTCATCCAGAAGCATTTCTTTTACATTCAGATTTTCCACACTAAAATATATTTCTATACCTATAACTTTTTGATATCTTTTTTCTAGTTTCAGATCCTTTCTTTAAATTTGTATTCTGAAAACAACCCATATGAATGTTATCTGTGAATTTAATTTGCACAACAAATTTCATGCCGGCAGAAGATTGGACAATCTGACATATACAAAAACTGTGACCTAATCTTTTTTCCTTCTAGGTTGCCATTCAGGGGTTGGAGCACAGGATATTTTTGAGCCTGACATGTACTTCTTTTCATTATTACAATTATCATCAACTTTAAGCGAATTCCCCACTGTCAATTGTACCCAGAGTCTTCTTTTGGGCCTTTTCCTTACACAAGTCATATTGACATTCAATGGAGGAGAACCTTTCCATCCTTTTATTAAAGCTTTCTTAAAGATGTCTTTGCAAAGACTATCAACAAAACACAGGTTGGAGGTTGGGTTTGGTTTCTGTTTTCTTCTTCTTCTTCTTCTTCTTCTTCTTCTTCTTCTTCTTCTTCTTCTTCTTCTTCTTCTTCTTCTTCTTCTTCTTCTGTTCTGGGTGTAGTTATTTCCATGATGGATATGCCCTAGCCAAATGGGGTATCCTGTCAGATCAGTGAGACCTTGTCTCTATATAAAACACAAAATAGGTCTGAGAATGTGGCTCAGTGGTCCAGTGCCCCTGAGTTCGATCTCTAGTACCAAAAAAAAGGAAGACCATTTCTGTCTCCATATCAGAAACTAACAGTGCTAGAACCTACTGCCACATCTTTGTAGCCAGCAGCCTCCACCCCCCATGGGAAAAAGAGGCTGGAAGTCAGGGCAGAAGCCAGCTTCTCTATGCCCATTTTTCTACAGCTCAGGCAGATTTTTTGGGATTTTTTCCCCAGTCCTAGGCTGGTGTCCTCCTTGATCCACAGTGAGATGATCTGCAGTTTCTGGGGACCAGGCTGAGAAACAATGCTGGGAGTGTTAGCACTGGGTTGAAAAAATTTAAACCTTTTTTAAAAAACCCTCTCTTCTCATATCCTATCCTTGCACACCATAGGTAGTGCCTTTGGGCACCTTCAACTTAGTTTGACTGTTCAGATTCCTTATCATGCAACTGCATAAAATTCTGTAATATAGAATCTCTTCCATATACTTTACCTCTGACAGACCAACTCCAAATGCAAACTTGTATGATAATCCAGAAAACAATTTAAAGGCTAGATTGTGTTACAGTAAAACATCTTTCTTTTACACAGGCTTATACCTATAGGTGACCCATTCAGCCAAGATCTTTTCTTAAGAGAGTATTGATAAGATCAGTGCAGCATGGCCTATGTCTGAAAGGGTCAGTAACAGATGCAAAAACTAAAAATGAAACACAGCAACAATTAGAGGGGATCCCCAAAACTACGGTTGACAGATGGGAACCTTTGAAATAGACAGACATGCACATATAGAATTTCTTCCATTTACTTTACCTCTGACAGGCCAACTCCAACTACAAGATTGTATAATCATTCAGAAAGCCAGATCATTACAGTAAGACATTATCTTTTTCCTAGATAGGCTTATACCCATAGGTGGCCCTTTCTTCAACTTACTTTACCTCTGAGAGACCAACCCCAACTGCAAGATTCTATAAAAAACCCCCACAGAGACAGACAACAAGAAATGATCCCCAAACCATGGCTGACAGAAACCTTGAAAACAGACCAGCCAAGACCTTTCCCAAGAGACTACTTATAGGATAAATGTAGTATTTCCCATGTCTTAAAAGGGGCAGTAACAGATACAAACAAATACAGACAGGAAATTTCCAAACCCAAAGCCAACAAACAGATGAAAGCCTAGAACAGACCAGAAGGGAGTAAATGTCCCTAGATTCTTGAGTCTCACTTAACTATGACTTCTATACTGGTGGCACCCCAGATGTCCCCACAAAGAGGGACCAGATGTTTGAAATCAAGGGTCTTGTCATGAACACCAGGGAGACTTACCAAATGACCAGGAGTGTCATGGCCTTATTGAGTTCAGTTTCATTTTTATCAAAGTGGCCCAAGATGGAGCAACCTGTTCCATTCAGGGAGAGAAGGAGGTGGGAGTTCCCTGAAGCAAAAGGAGCTTCAGCAACTCCTGGGACAATCTCTCAGTTCTTCCCTTTATGCACAGGAACATGCACATATAGTTGGTTCAACCTGAGGCAAACTCATTTGTCTCCTAACACTCTAGCAGTTGGCCCTTAACAAGCTTGCCAGACACATTTGCATTCTCAGCATGGAAGTGGGGTTGCTTGGAGTGCCAGGCCTGCCCAGGAAAGCTGGATCAGGGGCTGCTCTCAGGTCTTATCTGGGTTGCCAAATTTGTTACCACAAGCTGGGTCCTTGTCCCCAGTGCCAATTCAATGATAAGGACACAGTTTTGAGAAAAAGGGAAAAAGGTGGTTTATTGCTTTGCTAGCAAAGGAGAAACACAGGAGACTCCTGTCCCAGAGGCTGTGATTCTGCCTATCAGGGGGAATGGGGAAAAGGGAGATTTTTAAAGAGGTGAATCAAAGGCTACATTCCATGTGTTCTCTGTCAGGAGTTGTAATTCACTTGTTAATTTGGGAGATAGTCATTTCAGAGATATTCTAGTGCCATCCCCGAAGTCTAAATTTCTTCTTCCCTTTGGTAGGTGTGTGCTCAAGGACAGATGATTGCCTAGGATGGGGAAGAAAGGTAAGCCTATTTCTCCTGAGATTAGGGAAGAGGAGAGATTAGAAAGGATCAGGGAGAGAAGAAGAGAAACGTGTCTTTTTTAAAAATAAAATTCAGTGGCAGAGGAGCAGAGCTATAATCAAAGCATAAAGTGGCCAAGAGTGATGGTGCATGTCTGTAGTCCCAGCGATTTAGAAGGCTGAGGCAGGAGGATCAGGAGTTCAAAGCCAGCCTCAGCAAAAGCAAGTCACTAAGCAACTCAGTGAGACTCTACCACTAAATAAAATACAAACTGGGGCTAGGGATGCAGCTTAGTGGTGTGCTCAAGTTCAATCCCTGGTACCAAAAGAAAAGAAAAGTAGACAACTGTTACAATCCTGCTATGTTATTGATTCACATTTTACTTGTCATTACTACTACCTAACAATGGGAAAAAATCCACATGCCAAGGGGTAAATGGAATTGCTCAAGGTATATGTTGACTGTGCATTTTCCAGATGAGCTTAACCTACCTGAAGTTCTTTTCAAGTCAGGAATGGGTTATGTTCTGAAATGAATTTCCTATGCTAGTAGCTGAATCTCTTGTTGCAACCATCAGAACATAGCCTGATAGTCTGTTGAAACCATTTGTCAAATTAACAAACATCTGTAAGGCCAGATATAGATGACCAAAAGGAGGCAAATTAAAACTGCTGAGCAAGGCTTTATTGATGTACGCTCTGGGAGAGACTCCTCAGTTCAACAGAGCAGGTCTGGGAGAATTGCACATGTGCTCCATGGTATAGAAATTTTAAGGGCAGGGGCTGGGGCTCAGTGGTAGAGTGCTTGCCTAGCATGCCTGAGGCACTGGGTTCGATCCTCAGCACCACATATTAAAAAATAATGAATAAAATAAAGATCCATCAACAACTACTATATATATATAAAGAAAAAGAAATTTTAAGGGTCCAGGGCGGGAAGGGGAGGGCTTGGGGCAGGGAAAGGAGGTTTTTGGAGTCCCATGTCCCCCTGGGGTTGGTCAGGGGATCCTGCTGAGATCCGTGTCTTTCCAGGATGGGTCAGGAAAGATCCACTGATTGTTAGGAGACGCCATTACTGCTTACATGTCAGCATCAGATTGGTTGTTCTTTCGCACATGCATGCTGCTTGATGCTTTGTTCCCTTTGTCCACCTTAAACCGACCTAACATCCTGGCCTTTTTGATGATATAGGATGACAAATTCTGTCTGGCTACTGCCTGCTGGCTAGGGGGTGTCGGTGGGGAAGGAGATGGCTCAATGTCAGTTTGGTAGGGAGGCGAGAGTAGGGGTGTAGGAGCATCTGGTTGTAAGTCACTCTGGCGATTTCATCTAAGTGCTTTCGGGCAAGTCTGAGGAGACAAGGAGCAATCATTAATAGAAGTCCTATTACTAATATAGGAGTGAGAATGGGAGTCAGTCAAGTAATGAGGGTAGAGTTTAGCCAGGCTGGCCAAGGGTCATCTGGTTGTTGCTGTGTAAATCTTTCACTTAAATGACAAAGGGTGTTGACATTCTTCTTGACCACTCCAGTTTCATTGATATAGTAGCAACATTCTTCTTTCATGAATAGGCATGTTCCTCCTTTGTGTGCTGTTAGGAGATGTAGGGCTTAACGGTTCTGTAATGAAACCTGGGCAATAAATGTTATTTGCTGTTGTCAGGAGGCGAGAGAGATGGCCAATGCCTCTACCACTTCCCAAAGTTGTTGTTCAAGCTTCTGAGTAGCAGTTACTGCATAATAAAGTCCTCCTGCCCCCAGCCTGGATGCAGCAAATGAGGAGGCCAGGGTGACCCCAACTACTACTGGTAGGAAGATGGTCTGTCTTGCCCTGGAAAGGGAAATGGTAACAAGCCATGTTAATTCAGCCTCACTCTACAGAGTTAATTGAGGAACCAAGGTGGAGGGAACACAAAAGGCAAAGGGCATGCCAAGGCTTATATTTTTTGTTAGGATGCCATTGCACCAGAAAAAGATACCCAGTGGGGCAAAGGTTGGGGAAGTGATTTGGATGATCTGGTTGCAAGGTGCCAGACCAGAGGAAGCATAGCAGCTGATGAATTATGAAAAAGAGATACTTCCTCAAAGGCTGGAGGGAGGGGCCCTTGGGGTCAGTTTGAGGTATTGAGAGGAACATCAATGGGAATCACAGTTAACAGAGTATGATCCAAGCCTGCACAGAGGAAAATAATCTGAAATGTAGGAAGTATAAGGGTTGAGAATTTGTCCCCATAACAAGGCTGGAGAAGACAAGGTATGTAAACATAGTATTTAATTTTTAATGTCACAGATGTCTATCTTTTTTTTAAATATTTTTTTAGTTGTTGACGGATCTTTATTTTATTCATTTATTATTTATATGTGGTGCTGAGGATTGAACCCAGTGCCTCATGCATGCTAGGCAAGCGTGCTACCGCTGAGCTACAGCCCCAGCCCAATGTCTATCTTTTAATATGTAGTTAAGCTAGTTAATATCATTTGATTTTGTAAAATATCTTTTTATTGGCATGACCTGTTTAGTAGAGATCCCTTTACTTAGGGCTAGATAATTATATTAGCCAACAATAAGCCTACCTGTATAGGTTAGGAAGAATAGTAGGCCATAAACTGACTAAAAACTTTTGACTCTGGCAGTTTCTCTTGATAGTTATCACACATTTCTAAGAATATCCCCTTTGTAGCCTCCAGTTTTATTTATTCTTGGGGGCTAATGTAAATATGTTACATTAAACTATTTTTTTAAAATGCCCAGGAACGGCTGTGTTTTGGTTTAATTGCTTTGCTAGGTGTTTAAGATAAAGCAGGTCAAACTGACTTTTGTTCCTATCTATTGTTACGAGTCACCTGAGTTCCCATGGGAGTCACTCTTGAGGAACTTGAGAGCAGCTTCTTAGTTCTGTTAGTGCCAGTTGTGCTAGGATTGGTCGAGGTCTCGCTGACCATGTGGCTTCCCTTGGAAGCATGAGAGATGTCTCCTTTTTCCAATGACCCACCTCTTCATAGTATGGCACTAATTGGCTTTCAGTTCTCCAGTGGTCTCATTAATATCACTGATCGGGTGGTTATGTGGCCCAGAGTTGTAAAGCTCTTTAGAGAAGTTCCCTTATTCCTTGGATTCAGGCTGACTTAGAGGGCAAGAGCCAAATACTGGTTTTCCTGGCCCTTTTAATTTAACTTTAGTTTTAAGTCTTGATCTTAAACACTTAGCAAGTCAATTTTACCAGTCTTAAAGTAAGGGTATTGGGCTTTAATATCTATCTGTCCTGTAGGTGATGGCTTATTTATCTTAAATTAACCTGGGTTCTTTGTTCTTGAAGTAGTACCTCTGTAAAACATTAATAGGAAATAGTCATAGAGTTTAAGGAAATTACAAAATAAAAATAACAAAATTAACAAGAGTAAAAACATATTTAGTCTGTGTAATAGCTATCTCAAATTTTGGCTGAGTTATACATTATATTCCTGTTTGAGATCCTAGTGATCTTTACAACAAAATAAATCCTTTGAACATAACTTTAAATGAACTGGAGTCTGGCCTACTTTGAAGTCATTGTAACACATAGTAAGCTGGGAGGCAGAACTTTATCTCAGGTAAGGCAGAGCTTCGCACAAATCTTCAAGTGTTTTAGCTCTGAAGTTGGTCTTTGTTTCTTAAATATCATTTTACAAAGTTTACATACATTGTTTCCTGAGTCCCTATGAATGTTAGTTAACATAATATGATATTACATTTAAAACAGGAATTAAAGAAAGGCTGAGAAGGCTTTTAACTTTACTTCTGTGTGGGAAATTAGCAAAATGGTTTTATGTCTCACAATATTAAACTTTAAATAGATTAGGCCCTCATTTACTTAAAAGATACATTTAAATTTTACTCCACGGGGCTGGGATTGTAGCTCAGTGGTAAAGCGCTTGCCTTGCATGTGTGAGGCACTGGGTTCGATCCTCAGCACCACATATAAATAAATAAATAAAGATACTGTGTCCATCTGCAACTAAAAAAATATTTAAAAAAAATTTTACTCCAATGCAAAAAGTACCATAAAACTTTACCTTATTGATAACAGGTTCAGTTATAGAACACTAAATGATATAAATAAATCCTCAATAAAATTTATTATCCTTAGCCGGGCACGGTGGCTCAAGCCTGTAATCCCAGCACTTAGGGAGGCTGAGACAGGAGAATCATGAGTTCAAAGCCAGCCTCAGCAATGGCAAGATGCTAAGCAACTCAGTGAGACCCTGTCTCTACATAAAACACAAAATAGGGCTGGGGATGTGGCTCAGTGGTCGAGTGCCCCTGAGTTCAATCCCCAGTACCAAAAAAAAAAAAAAAATTATTATTATCCTTATAAGTCTAAAATTACCATACAACTTTATTTTGGAGAACACCAGCTTGATATAATGCTCTTTATTTATTTTTTATTTTTTTAAATATTTATTTTTTAGTTGTAGGTGGACACAATAGCTTTATTTTATTTTTACGTGGTGCTGAGGATCGAACCCAGTGCCTCATGTGTGCTAGGCGAGCACGCTACCACTGCGCCATAACCCCAGCCCTGATATAATGCTCTTTAACCTTCTACTTTAAAGACTTGTATACCTGGAAGATATGAACACACTTAATATAAAAATAGTATTAACAGCACCATAATTACATTGATGTTATTATATTAACCAAGTTTAGTTCTCAAAGAAAAATCTAGATTCTGTAACATAGTACAGTATTCCCCAAAATAACAGTTGATGTTTTACCACAGTTGTATAAACCTTAATTTCTTTGAGAGTTAGTTTCCCCAAGTGATAAAACCTGACAAATACAATAAAATTATCTGGATAAGAGCAGAATAATATTTTATACCAGTACATTAAATTTTTAAAAATAAATTTGTACTAACTATAGTCAATTTAATCACAAACATAAACTTTTTGAAATTTAGGATTACATTTGTTTACCTTTTCATGAAAACACAATGTTCAAGTATATAGAATTATACCTGTTGGGCTTTAAATTTAGTAATTTTATTTTTAGTGATGACAAAGCAATTTTAAATCTTTTTTTTTAATTTACCATTTATAAAAACATCAAAAATGTTACCCTATGGAGTTCAAAGGAGTTAAAAGTACTTGATATTAGATTTAACAGTTAGCGTTTTTAACTGTGAATTAGTTATATATCTCACAAACACATTCGAGTAATCCAATGTCAAATCTGATTTAGTTATTTTCATTATAACAACCAAGATATTAGACAAGTGCATTCAACAGTATGAGCCATTTCTCCCTTATTGAAGAAAAGTCCTTTGGCCACCTACAAAGACTTGTGTGTTAAGTAATTTTAAAGACATCTTTACTTTTATCTGTTTACACAATTTAAATTGAACTTTTTAAATCACGTGAATTAAAGGTACTTGGATGCATTTTTGAGGTTTTAATTCATTAGCACTCATTGTCTGTGCTAATTTTGATATCATGTACATGATACACACATACACACATGTAGACATACAACACATAACACAAGTGTGCACACATAATAGTAAAAGCCTTGTAGCTTCCTGCAGGTGAATTTTCATTGTAATGTTACAGATGTTTAAAAACTCCATTGAAAAAAAATAAGACTGATCAGAAAAACATTAACCTAGATGTGTAGGATTAAAATCATGAGCTCAAAAAACATATAGCACTTAAGAAAAGCAAGAGTCTTGGAAAAAAATAACATGGCCGGTAACTTTATATTTTGGTTAAGGCTGGCCAAATAAAAGACACTTTTTTTTTCCTTTTTTTTGGCACCGGGGATTGAACTCAGGGGCACTTGACCCACTGAGCCACATACCCAGCCCTATTTTGTGTTTTATGTAGAGACAGGGTCTCACTGAGTTGCTTAGCACCTTGCCGTTGCTAAGGCTGGCTTTGAACTCATGATTCTCCTGTCTACTTTTTTTCCTTTTTTACATGCATCGAGTATATCAGGGCACAGGGACAAGTAACAAGGAGATTTTAAACTGGCTTGTGAAGGCTTACTATGTAAATAAAGGGTACCTGGATGTTTTCTTACTAATCATCCCCAGTCCTTCAGCATTATAGGTGGCTAATGTCTGGTTGGGGGGAAGGGAAGAGTTGCATCAGTGGAAGAGGAGGGTGGAGGAATTGTGATTGCAGGTGGGGAGGGGGACCGAGGGGAGAGTTCTAAGGAGGAGAGAGAGGAGCTGTGGCAGAAGGAGGAGAGGGAGGAGATGAGGAATCTAGGTAGGGAAGGGGAAGATGGAATGGTGGGGCTAAGAGCAGCCTGGGTGGATCTGAGAATGAGGAAGGAGATACAGAAGGACAAACAGGAGAGGGGTTTGAGATTTTCCCTAGCGAGAAGAACTTGAGAGGTAGAACAGGTAGAGCAGAGGGTAGGGTGGGAGCGTACATCCCCAAAAGCCTGAATGTAAGAGATTTCTGTCCACTTCCCTGTCCCACCACAGAAACTGCCAAATCAGTGAGGATTTGAAAATCAGAAGTTCCTTCTGGGGGCCATTTTGATTTATTATCTAGGTCATACTGGGGCCAGGCTACAGTGAAGTAAAAGACCAGGTGATTATGGCATAGGTCTTGAGTGAGTCCTAATTTGGCAAAATTGGAATATAGACAACCCAAAGGAGTTTTGGGGTCTGAGGAGGACTCAGTGTTTCCCATGACCTTCTGACACCCGAAGGGGATGGGTGAGAAGAGAAAAAGGCGTCCCAAATTCTGATCACATTCACCTGAGGCACGGAGGGTCTGGAGGGAGGTTAAGGCATCTCTTCAACCCACCAGGGGCCCAAATGGAGTCAGGTGGCTCACATGAGGACTGGGACATCTCCACAGCCCTCGGGGCCTTGAACAGAACGGGCGGGGGTCTATGACACACGCATCACTTATGGATAGACCCCCAAAACGGAGGGTAGCTGGAAGGTAAGAGGAAATGGGGAACTTACCTCACTACTGTCAGTCCAGATGAAGGGAGAGGGAAAGAAAGAACGGCTCAGGGATTCTTCTGGTTCATATGGAGAAGAAGGTGGACCTCAACCCCTATGGGGTAGACCCAAAAAGCCCTCCCGGGTTTTTGGCATCAAATGTAAGGCCAGATATACATGACCAAAAGGAGGCAAATTAAAACCGCTGAGCAAGGCTTTATTGATGTACACTCTGGGCGAGACTCCTCAGTCCAACAGAGCAGATCTGGGAGAATCGTGCACGTGCTCAGCAGGATAGAAATTTTATGGGCTTAGGGCAGGAAGGGGAGGACTTGGGGCAGGAAAAGGAGGTTTTTGGAGTCCTGTGTCCCCCCTGGGGTTAGTCAGGGGATCCTGCTGAGATCCATGTCCTTCCAAGATGGGTCAGGAGAGAGCTGCTGATTGTTAGGAGATGCCATTACTGCTTACATGTCAGCATCTGATTAGTTGTTCTTTTGCGCATGCGGGCTGCTTGATTCTTTATTCCCTTTGGCCACCTTAAACTGACCTAACAACATTTTTTTCACAATACAAGGAATTGAACCCAGGCCCTTGTGTATGTTAGGCAAGTGTTCTAACACTGTGCACGCTTGCAACCCTTCAAGTTAACAAACATCTAAAACAGTTGTACTAAATCAGCCTGCACCTTTAGATCTATGCACCATGATGTAATCTTATTCCAAAACAAAACTGGACACTCACTGAACCAATATAATTGTTGAAAAGTTTTACATCCTCTGAATTTTACCTTACTGATCAGTACTCAAAGATTAAATAGCTTAGAAGAATTCACTGGAGCTTCAAGCAGCTTAAACTCCACTTAAGTTCTTCTTAAGTTTTATGTCTCGCTCAAACCCAAAACAACTACTCAAGACCAGAGAGCAAGCCGGGTGCAGTGGAACATGCCTGTAATCCCAGCACTTTGGGAGGGTGAGACAGGAGAATCATGAGTTCAAAGTGAGCCTCAGCAATGGTGAGGCACTAAGCAACTCGGTGAGACCCTGTCTCTACATAAAACACAAAATAGGGCTGGGTATGTGGCTCAGTGGGTCAAGTGCCCCTGAGTTCAATCCCTGGTACCAAAAAAAGAAAAGACCAGAGAGCAGAAAGCTGGTGGAGAAAAATGAACCACTCATGGTTTCAAACCTCAATCAATGGAGATGAAATCCTCCTGTGCACCCTGATGAGACTCCCAATATGACCCTGTTAGGTAGCTGGTCAGCTGTGAATGGGTGACCAGGGAAGGACAATGAAAGGCAACTGAAAACCCAAGGGAGCCTTATCTGACAGATAAGCACCTGGGAGATTGGGGATTGGTAGGTTAAAACCTCCTCTAAAAAGAAATGAGTAAGATAGCAGGTAATTGAGGCAAAAATAGGGAAACTCGGTAACAAACACATCAAGGGGAAAGAAAATTGAAACAAAGCAAAGGTACTAAATTTCCTTAAAAACTTCTATTCTATGAGCATCATCTCATCTGTAAGCACAAGTAACCAAGATGGGAGCAGACTTCTAATGGATCAGCAAGCTGTCTTTATTAAGCATCAGCTGAATGGAACATGGCACATTTTCAGGGGAGAAAATGGGCACTGGTTACTGTAAGGTCAGATCAGCAGTAAAGACCACAACCATTTGCCAAAGGAGTAAAGGCGTGGCTTTATTGGGGTTCACCAGTGTGGGCTGGGAAAATCGCACCCAAGACAGGGAGAGGCCATTTTTATGGGTATGTTGAGGGGAGGGGGATTCTCACGAAGAGGTGTCTCTTTCTGGTTGGCTGAGGCCCGGTGACAGGTATGGGCTGATTTCAGAGGTCAGCGTGTTCATTGATGTTCTGTTGATGTCAGAGTGGTGAGCAGTTGACCATTTGGTGCACGTGGGTAACTTCAGATGCTCAGTCCCCCTTTGTCTAGCTGCCATCTCTCAACCCAACAGTTACAAGAGTGGTCTACTTTTTATAGGTCTTTTTTTTTAATATTTATTTTTTAGTTGTAGGTGGACAGAATATCTTTATTTTATTTTTATGTGGTGCTGAGGATCAAACCCAGTGCCTCATGCGTGCTAGGCGAGCACACTACTACTGCGCCATAACCCCAGCCCTACCTTTTATAGGTCTTAATGAGAGTCAATCATAGCAGAATGTTTAGTGTGACTTAATTGTTAGAGACTTGGGCAGTCAGGAAACTAGTTGTTCAAGTTAAACATCTAACTCAGGGAAATGGTTGTAAAAGCTTGAAACTCATTACTGGGATAAAAATTTAGAACCCAGAGCCCACTTGTTTGCCTTCCCCTCTAGGACTCAGTGTTACTGGGAAAGGATGAAAGTCCAGAGCTTGGTGCTCATTGCTTAATTTTTTCCTCCAGGATCCTTTGTTACCCAGAGCTTTGGTATTTGCTTTTCTCCTTCCAGGACTCATCTGCAAGGGGCAAAGGGGAAAGTCCATGGCTCAGTGCTCAGTACTTGCCTCCTCCCTTCAGGACCCATTGTCACTGGGAAGGGATGAATGTTTGCCTTCTCCTCCTACCCCCTCCTGGGCCACACTGTCCTCCTTTCCTCCTGAGGGATGTCTTGGGGGATGTTATTTTTCTTTCTTTCTTTTTGGTACCAGGGATTGAACTCAGGGGTATTCGACTACTGAGCCACATCCTCAGCCCTATTTTGTGTTTTATTTAGAGACAGGGTCTCACTGAATTACTTAGCACCTCACCATTGCTGAGACTGGCTTTGAACTCAAAATTCTCCTCTCAAAGTGCTGGGATTATAGGCGTGCACCACCGTACCCTGCTGGGGAATGTTATTTTTCATATCCTTCATCGTTCTCTCTTGGAGGTGGCCCGTGAAGTGTCTATGCTATCAATCAAAAGTCCAGAAGTGAACTTGGATGGAACTTTGGAAACTTCCTGGGACACTCTCTCAAAAACTGGAGGGCAAGAGGGATATGACAGGACCTACTTCTTCCTTGAGAGTGCCTCCCTTTCCTCTTTTTTATTCCTGCTAATAAGCTCATTCCTGAGTTGGGCTTGGTGGTGCATCACTATAAT